>PVJL010005386.1:0-109669 GCA_004026885.1 Lyroderma lyra | reverse complement strand
ACAAGTCAAAAAAGGTTGGGAACCACTGCTGTAGATGTTTACTAAAATTTTCCTTTTATATTCTTTATTTCAGTCCTAATGAACATATCAAAGTAATTTCCTCACCTGAAAAATTAGAACTCCTCCTATTTTCATTGTTAGTAAAACCATAACTTTCTTTTCCAATCAGAATCTCACTTCATAATTATTATTTTAGCCCCCTGTGCTCCTACATCCTCTGAACCATTTATTCACCAAATGATTTCTTGTATCTTGTAATCAGTATAGGTCATGTTTTTATTTCTTTATTACTGAATAATTACTTTACCTTCTGCTTGCCTTCTTTTTTCTGCCTTGAATTTCTAGAAGTTTCTGTCATGCACAACAATGTTTCCATTGAGTTACTTTCTAAAATACTGGTTGATTAATCATTTTCTACATCTAAAATTGTAATTTATTTTATCTCCAGTTTTTGTATGATCTCGATCTAGTTGCTCCTTCTCACCACAAAACATTTTTTATGTAAAATTCACCCTTTTCTCCAATCCTACTCATACCATCTTTGTCTTAGAACATGCCATATTTTTTCCTAAACTTCACATCTTTACTTATGTTGCTAAACTAAAATAGAAGAGGTAGGATGCCCTTTCAACTGATTCTACATTTAAGGGGGTCTATATGATTCAGCTCCAAGTCTTCCATACCATTAGGGATGAAGATTTTTTTCCTAGAACTGCAGCCCACAATGATCTCCTTCTTAAAGAACAAAACAAAACAAAAAACTAAAAAGACATTCAGAAATCATTATGTGTGTTTTAGGTCTTTATCATTTCTTTGGTTACTACTGCATGCTTTTTGTCCTATTGTTAGAAGCATTAGATTTTCCATATATTCAAATACTCTTTATCTCCCACCCCTTGCATCATAAGAAATGCTAATTAATTATTTGATTGATTGCCCACATGGAAATAATACTAAATGAAACCTGAGAAAAATAAAAAAAGAATATTGGTAAAATTATAAGTATATATCTATATGCAAGAATTTCTGTATCATGTAATAAAGCACATTTTATTAAGTTCCTTTTGCTTTATCCCTTTTGGACCATCAGGATAATGTTGCTTAGAAACCTGTATATGTAGAGTGATAGCTAAGAACAGAATTTATCATTAATCTATGAAAGTCTGAAATGGCAAAACCTTTGTAGAACATAAAGTTCTATGTTTTTGCTATATTCTCTAAACCCTGGGATTTGAATGGGCTAGACATGGTGAGATGAATAGGCAAGGGATGTCATCTGATGGTAATGCGCATGTTCAGTATGACAGGGGTACTTAAGTGTGGAACAGCTGGTGTCTTTGCAAGTGCCAGTTAGTTGTACCTATTTTAGTTAGATGGAAAATAAGGGGAGATGAAATTAATTTAGTCACCATTCAAAAGACATGTACAATAACCTTCCTACTCTGCCAGTGTTATGTAGAGAATAGAGTTCAGTGAGAAGATGAACATTGGTTTCAGAATTAATAAAAATAAAACCATGATTTCCCTAGTAGTTTTTCACCAGGATGGCATAAGCCATGAGCAAGTATTTATACACAAAAGCCAAATTCAATAAATAAATAAATACTTCTTATATAACACTAGACATTTCTTTATA
Source organism: Lyroderma lyra (assembly GCA_004026885.1). NCBI lineage: Eukaryota > Metazoa > Chordata > Mammalia > Chiroptera > Megadermatidae > Lyroderma > Lyroderma lyra. The sequence goes on along the minus strand of PVJL010005386.1, from coordinate 108,033 downwards.
ACTAATTTTGTAATCTCCATAACATTTTGCTCACTCTGACTTACCTCCATTGTTACTATTATAGTATATTCACAGTGCAATGGGGCAAATTGGAAAATATCAAAATTTCAGGTTGATATTTGTATATAACACATTACATAATGGTCTATCATTCTGAAGAGGTACTAATGACCAGTGCGTTACTTAAACTATAAAAAGTACAAAGTAATGCATATGTTTTCTATATACTCCAAGACAGGGCATGCTTTCCTGTAATTTGGGTATATGAACTACACAGATTGAAAGGTAAGAGAGAATAAGTCTCTTATCTGAAATATATAACTGATTAAACCATTCTATTGAAATTTGCTAAATACCTACTCTGCTAACCAATTACGATGCATTGAGGGCCATTGTCCCTCTTGCCTCTAGATAAATATTGAGAGTGCTATTTCCTTACTGATGTTTCACTTGGTTAATTTGTGTTCACTATTTACACTTCAGTTTATCTCTTCCTCAAACCCTCAGCTCCCACATGGTACACACACACACACACACACACACACCCTCATCTCAAACCACAGATTAGCGTGTTTTACAGTTTCCACAAATAATTTACAACTAGCTTTATTATAATATTGTTATTGTTTTCTAAATAGAAATAGTGCTTTGGTTATATGAGAGCAGGTACTCTGCCTTGTGCATCAGCTGATCTCCAGCCTATTTTAAGCCTTCACGGCACTGTGTTGACTGTTGTTGCAGATGCCTTTGGGGCAGTCTGAACCCTGGCTGTGGAGTTGCTGAGACTTAGTAAGCAGTCAAGAAATATTTACCAAAGGAATGAATCATGTCCTCTGTGAAAATCAAGATTCTTGCCCTCATGGAATTGACATGGTAGTAGGGAAATTTTTATCAGCAGAAGTAAGTGTAAGTTAGTATGGCACAAGGGTGGTATGAATGTAAACAGATTTTGCAGGCACTCATAGTAAAATGAAATGTTTGCCAGCCATGTTGATTAAAGGGGCTTCATGGAAGAGCTAGGCTGAATTGCCCTTTTTGGTCAATTTTAATGAACTCTGACCAATAGCCACAAAGGTAAATTGACAACTTCTGCTTATGCATCACATTCTTAATATTTCCTGAGAATAATATTAAGATAATAAACATTTATCTTAATTTAAAATAATTTGGTGAAGATGGCTTCTTAAAATAGAAGAGACTTCAAAATAAGGCTTCCCTTATATACACATACGCCATTCTTGTTTCCCCTGTGCACAAAATTTCTTGGACATAGTATAGGAATTGAATCTATACCAGTGTTTACCTCACTTGGTGAATATGCAGTAAGTGCTCCTTATTCTTTATTATTGAGTTCCTCACAAAAATGACTGGTTTGGTAGTAAACCCAGAAATGAATTTTGTGTCTGGATTTGAATCACTTTAACAAAAGATGAACATCGCCTAAACTTAGTATTTTGTTATGTTTGACTGAGGAGACAGAATTACAGTTAGTTGTCAAGTAATATAATATTTTTGCACAAGATAATATTGCAATCTGAAATTATCACCTCCCTGTAGACTCTAATGTTAAATTATCATTTTTATTCTTGCCTTATTTAATTCAATTTCTCAAATATTATTTTAGTACTTACTAAGACTAGAGTCTACCTAGTCTCATTTGAAATGAAATATTAAAAGCTCTATCATTTCATAAGTAACAGTGTTTTTTTTTTTACTTGCACTCATCTTTTATGCAGAAATATTTTATATCAGATTTGGAAATTCATAGAAATTTTATTTATTGATTCTTCATAGAAAATACTGTGTTTTATTTAACTGAAATGAAAATATTTTTACTAATGTGAGCTATTACTCTTAATGTTAGGTGTGAATAGATTAATAGATATGAATTTATTGAATCTTTCTTTTGCTCTTTATTTTTATTTGTTCCCAAAATATTTATTGTGCATTTACTATATGCTATTAATCAGTGTTATGGGAATATGAGATTCAGGGTTTCTTCAGCACTCTTCATTTGGAAAGTCAAAAAGAATGCAATTGATAACATAATAATATTGGCAGAAATTTTTAGTATTGAAAATACAAGGACTAAATTTAATAAATCTTGTTTTTGGTAACCATCATGCATCAGGTAACATTTTTGTTTAATAATACTGATAAATCTACCTTTATAGAGTCATGTTTTCTCATGACTTATGTCCTGTGCAGCTTAGCTTTGCACATTGCCTAATGTAGCAAACCATTTCATTCAGTACTGCCATTTAAGTCCCACAAAATCAATAGTGGGTTATGTACTACCGTGGTACCTTAATCTTTTTCTTTTAAGGAATACAAATCTTATTGAAAGCTTTAAATATGACATCTAAATTTCTTTTTTCCCTTTGCCATCACAAAATCAGGTTTTTATAAATTTGTCTTACTTATTTTGGTGTTGTTAAGATTGGGGTCACATTATTCAGTCCTCGTAATCATTATATTCACTGACACCTAGAGATACTTTGTAAGTTGGTGTTTTGTTAAGATTAAAAACATGGATTTTGGAATAAGTGAGACTTGGATTTAACTCCAGACTATGTTCACTGTTTTAATATAATCAATCTGCATAAGCCTCAATTGAAAATGATGAAAATATTAACATCAACAAACAGTTCATGAGAGGGACCCAAAACCTTAAAAATTTATTTATAAAAAATTGTGTATTTATTCTAACATGTTTAAATTTCAGTTGCCTTCAAAATAGTCACCGTTTGATGCAATACACCTATTGAATGCTTCTTCCACTGCTCAAAACAGTTTTGAACTCATTGATTTGGATGACTTTTAGTGCTTCTGCCATTTTTTGTTTCACCTCTTTAACATCAGCAAAGTATTTCCCTTTGACGTTTTTTTCTTTCAGGGAAACAAAAAAAATGGTTGCTCAGGGTGAGATTGGGTGAATACGGAGGGTGGGGCACATGGATCATACTGTTTTGGGTAAAAAATTGCTGAATACTCAGTATGGTTTGGGCAGGTACATTGTCATGCCACATGTTGTTCAAGTAAATCACCCATGATGGTATGAGCAAACACATTGAGTCTCCAAAAAAAAAAAAAAAATTAACTGAAGTCAAAAGTAGCCTCTCACTGCAAGACCAGATGGTTCACTGATGCAGAACACTCAGTTCCTAGAAAACCCTGCTAGCGGGGAAGCCTATACTACAAGGGATCTGCCCCCACCCCCAGAAGATAATTTCAGTTGTTTTGGGTCCCCCCTCCTATATGAACATTAATGAAAGCAATGACAGTAGAATGTTTTCCACAGTGCCTGGCCAAAACTATTCCAGTCAAGACCAGCAGTTTTGATTGTAAAATTAAGATAGTCGTAACTCAGCCTGGAGCAGCCACTGGAGATTACTACTCTTGCAACAAAGTCACAATGCAGAAGGCTTTCTTACTTAAACTTTGTCTTGAATCTCAAAACATTAAATATGCTGTTTATTTTTAAATTCATTCTTTATTTATTAGTAAAGAGAAATAAATACTGGTGTTTGAAAAAATTATCATTAGTTCAGATTTTAAAATAGTGAGATTATCCTGACTGATTTGTGGTTGACTCAAAGTAGCTGTAAGGGCCCTTACGAAAGAGAACCAGAGGGAATGGAGTTAGAGGGAGGAGGATGGGGATGGATGAGATGTTGGAGTGAAGTACGTGGAAAATGGAAGAAAAGGCCAAGGAATGTAGGCCATCCCTAGAAGCTGGAAAAGGCAAGGAAACCAATTTTTCCCAGAGGCTCCAGAAGAAATACAGGGTCTGCGTATCATAATTTTAGTCAAGTGATACAGATTTTGGATATAACTGTAAGGTAATAAATTTGTGTTGTTTGAAGTCACCAAATTTATGATCATTTGTTACAACTGCAATAGGAAAATAACTCACCAATTTATTTACATTTTAAAGAGCCCTATAATTCTAAAAGATTTGTTAAAAAAAAGGCTTGCCCTATATCTCTTTATCATAAGCACTACTTAAAACTATTTTCTTGATTTCTTTATTTGCTTTCATGTATAAATCTACATTTTTCATTCCTGAGTATTTAGCATTAGGCATTGTATCTTGATATCAGGCATTATCTACTGACTTTCTTTCCCCATTTCCAATTCCCTTACTATCCTAATATATGAATATTTTTGCTAGACACATACTTTGCATAAAGGTAATCTTGTCACTATTATCCTAGGAATTCTATCTACCTTGCTTTTTTATTGCACCACTTTTATAGTTTGTGTATCTCATGTCTTATTTTCTCAAGGATTACTCACTAGTTTTTAATCAAAATTTCCTAAGAAAAGATGTATGCTAGATAATAATTTTTGAGCTCTTACATGTACAAAATATCTTTAATCTATCTTCATACTTGATAGTTTGGCTGACTTCTAATTTGCAAATAATTTTCTCTTATTATTCCAGGGCTTTGTAGCTTGAAGGAAAAACTCATTCTGAGATACTAACTTACCACTGCCATATGTGAATGGCTTGTGAATGACACTTGAATGCAGATATTCTGATACCCAGCTTTGTTCTTATATATGACACCCTGGAATAATATCCTATTCAGGACTCTTAGAAACCCTGTGCCTGACATTCATAGCTCTTAACAGCAATCTAACATCCATTTCCATTTCTCATTTCTTCCATTATCCTATTAGTTTCACATCAATATCTTTAAAATAATGTTTTCAGTTCTGGGTTTTTACTCGTCTCTTGTGAAAGGACATATCTGGAAAATTATCTTTATTATCCTTCATTGTATAAATGTTGATCAGTTTCACAGAGCCCTTTGTCTCATTATTTTTTTAGACACCACTTTAGCTTTGTTTCTAAAACATGTGGTAGCCAGGTAAATATTTTACACCAAATATAAGGACATATTAAAAATTTTTAATATTCTGAGACAGGTTTACAAGCATCTCGATGAATATGTAAAGTTACATTTGGTTTAATTTGCTGAATGCATCTGAAACTAAGCCATCTATATGAACAATAGCGGTTTCATAATATCAAATAGTTCAGATATAAAATTTTAAAACATTGAAATGTACTGTGAGTTTCTAAGGATCATAATATTATGTATTATCGTCAATGTAAGTCATGTTACAAAAGAAAATCTTACAAGTCTTCATTACTAAATTTATTTTTATTTTGTTGCCTCAAAATTTAAGTACAATTTTGAAACTACAGTTTCAGATAAGAAAAATAATATATAATAAACATATACATGTATTTGAGCCCAAATATTCTAATACTTTAGGCCATGAAATGTCTGATTTTATTTTTTCCATTCATGTGTAGTGTTTCGGTCATTAAAAAACTTGAGTGCTACTCTTTGTAAAACACTGTACTTCCTGATAAAGGAGAGCAGGAAGGGCACCTAGTACAGTTTCTACCTTTAAGCCCATTTCATTTTATGCAGCAAAAGAGAGTAAGACAAATTCATATGTAAAGTAAGGCAAAATGTATTTAGTGTCCTAGGGGAGCAACAATGCATGCACTCTGAGGGAATGGAAAACTCACTTTCAGTTATGAGAGTCAAGCAAAGACATCAAGTTAGAGCTGAATTGTATGTACTTAAGAGAGTGCAAAGGTCTGTATAACTGGAAGAAGATTTATGTGCTAGAGGGAAAAGGGAATACATGGATTCTGAAAGGTATTGAAACCTAGATAATGGAGTTTTCAAGAGTTTCCAGTAAACCAAACAAAGGTACTGTAGTCCATGGAGCAGAGAAATTATATGAACAACTGAATTTTAAAATAAGTCTAACAGTACTATGGGAATGTAAACATTATTAGCAATCATTCTAGCTTGATGTCTTAGGAAACCAAGGCTTACACTCATGTGCCAGTTAGTGTTTAGGTAAACATTTTATTCAGGATATATGAAGGCTAAATTGTCCAACACCATGGCCTTATGTCTCAAGATGCATGGTATCTGAAAGGTATATGTGAAGGATGTTATCAAGGCCAAGGTAATCATAGTTTAAGATCCATATATATCTATATATATCTATATCTATCTATCTGTCTGTGTGTGTATATATATATATATATATATATATATATATATATATGCATACACACATATATATGCAGATATATGTATCTATTCCCTAGTTTTTTAACTAAGTAGATTCTCTACACTGCATTTTCTTCATTCATTTATTCAATTAATATTAATTGCTTACCTTCTCTGTCCCAGGAGTGGTGGTAACAGCATGCAAAACAAGCATTCTTCTTCCCCTCACCAAGTGGGAAGCAGCTGTTATCCAGAATCCCAGCATGCCAAGGCACCTTATTTTCTGGGACACTGCTTCTATCTAATTCCCCATGTTAAACACACCATTGGCCTTAGAATCCAGATTTCTGCTAAAAATGTAGCAACAAATTTGTTCTGTCTCGTACACTTGAGCAAAGTGCTTTTAAGAAAAGTTTTGCCGTAATGTGACGGAAAAAAGTGTTGGAGGTTTGGTACTTTAGGGTGAGTATGTGCTGGCTTTGTTTATGAGACTTCACTGCTGGTACAGGTAATTCTCTGATAGCACATCATGAAGTTTCTTTGGGTGTTTTTTTACACTTCTGCATCTCAAAACCAAATTCCTTATTAAAATCCTCGTGATTTTTAGAACTTCTTTAAGTATTTCTAGTTTTAAAGCCAAGATTTTGAAATAAAGTATGTTATAAGTTGTTTTTGGAAAACAGTCCTTGTCAATGGTTTCTTGAAGTTATTAGGACGCATGACTGAATTTTACCATTTCTAAACATGATATTATAATATAAATATTTTTCTCACCATCTTTTTACTCAAGTGATAACAAATACCACGATAAAATATTAGTTCTATGTCATGTGAAATTCTCAATATTTGAGATATTTGAATAGATCTCTTGCTTTTTTTGGTTATAAATGCACTGGGTAAGATAAAGGATTTTAGGACTGGTCAAGAATCAACACATTTTTTTCTTCACAGTTGTGTCATCAAAAGTTGAGACACCCTCTCCTTCCTCCTACACACACATGCTCTTATATTCAGGGTAGCAATTATTTGTGTGTGTGTGTGTGTGTGTGTGTGTGTGTGTGTGTAATAAATGGATCATACTATAAGGCTTTTACTCTAGTGAAATAGTCCTAGGAATAAATGAAGTTTACAACTAAAGTAAATTGGGATTTTCTGAGACTTAAGGGAAAAATGTATGTTTACAGGATAAGTAGGTTGCCAGTAGCCAGGATAGTGGAAAATTTATGGTTTCTGGTAGATTATCTAGAAAAAATTTAAAAATATATCATCTAGAAACAGACTCCTCCAGTAACTTTTTATAAATGCTGTCATGTTAGCATCTTGTTGGCTACCTTGTATAGAGTTTCCTTGCTTAACAGGTAAGTTGTCATTGTGTATACACAACCTATATGTTGTCTTCTCAGAGAGGGCACTGTGTTGCCTTTAAATTAAAATACATTTTTGTTTAGTTTCCATGAGACTCTGCAATAAAGAATTATTTCAAGCATGCTGATTAAAGAAAATAGGCACAAGTAGCCACTGAAGAATTCCATGAAAAAGGGAAAAATAATTGTGTTACATTTATGAAAGTATTTAATTTTTTATTAGAAGTTTGACTTGGTGGAATATTAACATTGTCACAGTTATAAATATGGTTGCTTGCTTATTTTCTCAGAGTTTAGGTTGGAGAAAAATGCTGGACTGGGTATAAATTTAAATCCATTTTGCAATGTGAATTCTAAAACTATTTTTCTTTGAAATAGAGTTTTTTCTGAAATAAATATGAATGAATCTGCAGTTACCATACTTTCATGCTATTTTATGTGTCAAGAGAATAGGAACTATTTGACAACTTAGTTCAACTTTCTATGAATAAAACTAATGTCCAAATGAAGCATTTGTTTTTCAACACTGTCCATTTATGTCATACCATGACCTTCGCTTATAATAACATATGTAAACAAACTTCTGTACTATTCTCATGTACAATGATAGTTGAAATGATTAATCGGCATCTCTTTAATCTTTGTAGCAAAGATGCAAAATATTAATTTTTATCAGTTGTACTTGATTAGCTTGTTTAAATCTGAAAGTGATTATTTTTGAAGTTTGCATTTGGTGTATGAAAATTATAATGAAGTGAAACAACAGCATATTGTTTTATTTTACTGCATCTGGACATGTAGTCTTTTTAAAGAAAGGGCATTCCAGATATCAAAATTTAAATTATTTTCAATGTTTCTTTTTTTGTTTTGTTAAGTCCACTATGCAGTAATAATACTGCATTGGATTAACAGGGAAATATATCACCTAACATTTCACAATTTAGAATTTAAAGATTTTGTAAAAATCCCAGCTTAAACATAGAAATAAACAACATTATTATAATATATTCATATTACCAGACAAACTGTGAATTAATTTGTCTATTTTTCAATAGTGCATGCTTACATTATGATAAAATCACTTTTAAAAAATAAGATTCTGAAATGAGAGGAATGATTTCAGCTTTTTGCATTATTACTTATCATGAGGATGCTGCCGTAAAATATGAAAGAGGTGCTTTGTTATTTTCTCAAAAAGAGGCATTCATTCTTTTATCTTCATTTATTTCCTTTGTTCTCCTTCCATCCTTCCTTCCTTCTTTTTCAATTTAGGGAGAATAAAGTGAAAAATCCACAAAGGACTAAATTTTCTTCAATTTCTGATTTGTTTTTCTCCTAGATAGTATTTCATCTTGAGGAATTTGGGAATCCTGTAACATTCTTATTTTGGATGGTTGGCACACTTACACACCTTACTTGCCAAACCAGTACAAGTTGTCTCTTTCAGACATTAAAAACAATATTTTTCCTTAAGAAAATTTCTCACTTTACCTGTTGCCCCTTTTTTAAATTGGAATCCTGTGAGATAGTCTGATTATATGAGGTATGTTTGAAACTTGGCATGGATAAGTACAGTAGTCCAATTTTTCTAAATACCACTATGATGAATGCTCAATGATGGTGATAATGACTAGTACCTCTTCAACATGGTTTGTGTAGAATGATCTGTAATTCACCCTAAAAATTTGGTTATTAGCACCTTACTAAGAGCTTTTTTGGAGTTTTAGCCGATTTCAAGAATTCAAATACCAAAAACACAAATTAATTCTTGGCTGATTGGCACATACTTTTGTATAATGCATGGCATTTAATATATCATTGTGTTAAAATTAATATGCGAGGGCTGTCTGGAAAGTATCTGGCTATGCAGTGTTCTGAAGGCTACAAGGATTTTGCTGAAAACTATTAACATTTTCATAAAGGTAATGTGCTTTATTGATTACTGCCTTTTATTTATCTAAAAATAATATATATTTAACTCAGTAAGTCGTTATTGAAAATTACAATCCTCAAACTTCTCTGTTTTCAAGGCCTTGCACTCTAAATATTTGCAGATTCCTCACTGAAATGATTAGCATTTGGCAAAGTTCTCTCTATATGTGAAAACATTTCTAAATTTATCCCAGCAGGAATGGAGTTACCTCTATGAACTGATATTTTAGACCTAAGGCTATGTTTCACAAATTTTGCTTGAAAACAGATACTCACTGCCAAGACAAAAATAGTTTGCTGTAGGGAATAGTGTGAAATGTTCAGAATCATAGTTGTTCTATTCCATTAGGGCAAAAAATTGCATCCATTTCAATAAAAATAGCACTCTTTCACTGCTGGAATTCTATTTTTATTATTTTCAAAAGGAGGTTAGATAAGTTTTAGGACTTTTGCCAATACCTCAGGTAAAATCTTTGTTCTCAAGTTAACTCTTTGTCATTTATGAAAAATTATCTTCTTCTAATTCTATCCGGTGTTGGTGTAATTTCTCTTTTATTCATTTGCAATGCTCTTACATGATTACCCTCTTCTATCTCAAGAGAGTTCATGTTAATACCAGATATGTATTCTTAAGTATTTTACTTAACTTATATAACATATTACATGGTATATAAACACCTATGCTTATATAGTTATACAATAAAAATGTAGATACTTTTGTTGTTCTCCTTTTATTATCTCTTATTTTCTCTCAGGAAATATTCATATAAATACAGTGAATAAACTAATATTTCTTTCTTTAATCATTTTAGTAAAAGTAATATTATATAGTGTTTAGGTACCATATTTTGTTCATTCTCTTATTGATTACTAATGACCTTGCTTCTAGTTTTGTTTTGTTTCTTTTTCAAATTATACTGAAATGAACATTTTTATAGCATTGCTTCATTCTGGTCAGGTAGAGTTACATCCAAGTTTTTAATACAATATTCAGGAATAAATGATAAAAGAAAGAGTTGAGATAATTACCTGGGTTACTTATGTGGACTGTTTCAATTAGGTATATAGTATAAAATTTATTTCTTATATATTTTAAATATTATATAACATTTCTTATTTATTAATGTTTTATACAACTTGGGACAGTTTAAATCTAAGATATACCTTTGGGATATATCATAAGAAATATGATATGTGTATGATATATATATGAAATAGGATGATATGATAAAATTTATTTTCAGTCTAAAACTTGAATGAGTAGTGGGAAATAATCGGAAACAAATTAGCTCAGAACTATCCAGAACTATTGAGGATTTAATCCAAAATAGAGTTTTTAAACTAACTTTGTCTCTGTACCCATAGCCTTAAAACACTGATAATGTAACTTTCTATATTCTTTATATGCCTCCAGTGCTCTAATTGCAATTTCTCCATAACAAAAGTTAGAGGATCTACTGTTGTATTTCTCATTTCATATTTTCTGGTACCTTTTTAACACCATTCGATACCTAGTGACTGTACAATTGAATTGCTATGGTGAGAAACTTTCATACAGAAACTTGAGAAATAACTGAATTGTAAATATTTATTAACTATTTTAAATTTCTTAATAATGATTGCTACACAGTTTTAATATTTTCTTCACAACACTATGTACATGAATAGATTAAATTAACTTTGTCCTCTGACAATGAGAAAGGGTAAGAAGCAACAGGTTTCATAGCAAGTAACTTAGGAAGTAACAAAAACAGATGAAAAAACATTACATTAAGTATAACATTATTAGCAAATCAGAATTAACAACAACACACATCTACTTGTTATAAATGCAACTGAAATGAGAGTAAAAAATGAAGGAATAAAGTAAAAACATACAGAAACAAAAAGACAAGGAGAAACAGTGATGAGAAATATCAACACATTTCGAAGACAGCAGACAAAATTTCAATTAAAACTGTAACAAATTAGAGGAAATTCCAATTAGAAATAGCTATACGAAGGGTAGGAACAGGAAGAGAGTTCATTCACCCTGAAGAACCTATGAAAATCTCTGGAAATGAGGGCTCTGATTTTCCAGAAGTGAGGTATCAGGACTGAAAACACAATCTTTGAATTCTCCAAGTTTATTCTGTTCTTATTTCTCTACACCTGATGTTGACTAGAGGCTCAGGTAGACCAATGGAGAATTTTTCTCCAGAAAAACTATTGGTCTCAGAACTTAGATCTTAGGTTATTGATGTTTGAGATCCCCTATGAAAAAGGCCTGACCATGTTGTGTGACATGCATCCTTGACACAGTTTTTTAATAACTCACACTTAAATATGACTGGACAACCAGAGAGATCACCAGATATTTTAGGAATGCCTTGAATATGAAAGAAAAACCAAGGCCAATCAACAAGTTAACTATAGAAAATGGATAAGCAGGGAATGGTAGAAACCTTTAAAAATGTAATTATGATACTCCAAGAAGATATACATAAAAAAAATCAGCAGATAGCCATAAAATTTTTAAAAAATTACTGAATAAGAAAGAGTTTTTGGAAATCAAATATATAATAGCAATTTAAACATTTTAAATTAAAGATTTAGAAAATAAAGTTATGGAAATGCTTCTAAAATTGAACAAAAGAGAAATAGAAATCAGGAGAAAAAGAAAATAGACTTGAATCTTAATGTATGAAATCTAATATATGATAAAAAAGTGATACTAGGTCTAAAGAACATGATATTTCATATTTAAAATCTCAATGTGTTTTGTCTCTTGTGATAAAAACAAAACATCAAATCCTGCATTTGAAGAAAAAGCTCATGAGCTTTTATAAAAAGAAAAAAAAAATGATTACATGTTAAGGAACCAGAATCAGAATGAGTACTCCTTTCAATACTTGGAGAAAACATTTCAAGTTAGAATTCTGTACTTGGCCCAATAGCCATCAATGCAAAAACATTTTCAGATATTCATAATCACCAAATTTTGATGTACTTTTCTTAGGAAGCCATAGAAGAACGTGCATCTAGTAAAAGAAAGAAAACAAAGAAGAGAAAGCCATGATCTTCAAGATATATTAATAGCAGTCTCATGTAACACATGCAAATAACCAAAAGGTTGTCCCAACATGAAATGTGTGCATCAGGCGTTCTTCCCTGCTAAAGGCAAAATGCAGGAGTTTACGGGCTATGAAATGGGGCACTTCACAGAAAAAATGGTTTTGATAGATTGTGTGATGCATAAGCATCTCAAATATAATTTTACGATTAATTGGTGTACCATTTATAATGAATTAAAGACAGGTACATAGAAAAAGAAGCAAGTATAAAAACAAAAACACAGTTTTTAAGTACAGGAAACCAAAATGCAAGGAAGCAAACATAATCACAGTACAATACTTGGTTTTGCAATGAACAACATAATTAACATGTAAAAATATTAAAACCATGTAAGTGTTGTATTTTCCCTAACAGAAATTATCTAAAATTAATATAAGTAAGATAGAACCACATTATTTATAAATATGAAGACTAATCTCAGAAGAAATTACTTTAAAAATTAAAAAAGTCTGTCTTTGCAGAGCAGGAGTTTGTTTTAGGGGAAAGGAATGGGACATTGTTAGTGAATGCAAGGTTTTAAGAGACTTCATGAAAAGACTATGAGCATTTATCACATTGATAAATTAAGCATTAGTTTAAATAATGATTGGTGATAAAATATATATCTATTTTCTCAAATTTTTCTGAAAAGTTAAGTAGTAATTATCAACAGCTATGAAACATTAGACAACATTTGACATATTTAAAGGTTGACAAGAGATAGGTAAAAAAATTGGTTATCAAAACTGTTTTTTCTTGATTCCTAACTTTTTATTTCTTACTGCCCCTCATCCAGTGCCCATTTTCTCACTAGTTGCTTAACTCTACCATAGAGATTTTGTTTTTGTTTTTGTTATTGGCTTTGGTCATGCATTTTGACATTTTTCTTTTTACATTACATTTCACTGTTTTATGTTTCTCTGTGTTGTCTTCCCACTGAGATGTCAAGTTTCTTGTTTTGTATCTCAGTCTATGCTAAAGATCAGATTCACTCTCGATTTACTTCCTGACTGTTTCCCCATTTCTAATGTAGCACATATGTATGTTTGAATATGTCAACTGAAACTACAAGTTGGGGTTTCTATATGATAAAGGATTTCGTGAGTACCAGGGGAACTTACTAACTGTTAAAAATTAACACATTTCAGTATATTTAAAAACTAGTCTGGTTCCTATCATTGAAAAATCAGATCTTTAGTAGCTTTTCACTCCATTACCTGTAATTGAGTAGAACCATTATTCATCAGAGAACAACATACTGAAAAGAGATTACAGTTGCGATGCTTATGTAAACAGGGCAGCATCAGGCCTTATTTCTAGATGTCTTGAACATAGATCCACTACTCATAAAGAATCTACTCGATGACATGTTTCTAGTACCGCAGCATAAAGTGGGATCTTCTAGTCAAAACAAACCCATTATTCTAACACATTTTGTACTCATTGAAAACAGATTTATAACATATAAAGAGTCCTTTATTAAATAGGTTTTCAGTTCACTAAAAAACAGATTTACAATGCAGGAACAACCCATTGCCTAACATGTTTTCAACTCACTAAAACAGATTTACTACTCATACATAGCCCATTATTTAACATAGTTCCAGCTCACTGAATATTGATTTAGAATTTATAAACAGCCCATTATCTGACAAGTTTTCAGCTCACTGAACAGATTTGCAAATCATAAACAACCTATTAGCTACCACATTTCCAGCTCACTGAAAGTAGATTTACAGTGTATAAACAGTCCATTATCTCACGTGTTCCAGTTCACTGAAGATTGATATAGAGCTCACAAAGAACCCCAAGGAATCAAGGTTCCACCTTGGACAATAAGTAGATAGATAGATAGATAGATAGATGGGTAGATAGATAGATATAAATAAAGTAGCCTCTATTTTATAAGAAATATTTTATTTTATCTTAATGTATTATCTTGTATCAATAGATATATCTAGGGATTTAATCTTTATTGTTTTTAAAATTCAATTCATAAAATAAAAAATCAGGTGACTTAAAAGATATAATGACCATATATATTTTTTGGATTTTTAAAACATTTCTGTGTTTTTTAATGAATATTCAGAATATAAAAGTAATACTATTAAAGTTATTATGTTTATGGATTAGTTGCATTTTTACAACCTTAACTTATTTCTAAGGATTAAGGTTTACTATACTGCAGTAGATAGAAGCATTAGAACACTAACATGTTTTGAATTGTTAATATACTGAATTCTATTAGAAGTTGTTAAAAATAAATTTTAACAGACAAACTTTCTTTTGGATATAATAAATTTGGCATCAAATATTTTTATTGAGACATTAATTTATTTTTATGTTATCAATCTGAAAAGACCACATTCCACAGTATCCAGAAACTAAACATTTATTTGAAGGCTTTCATTTCAATTTATCATTACTATTTTATTTAGTGTTAACAAACTCAAACTTCTGAAATTACAATAGAAAATGTTTCACCTAAAAATATGTGAGCTTAAATATAACATACTAAATATTACATAATTTTAAATACATATTAAGACTATATTATTTCACGTTTAAAAGTTTTTGTTACGGAAATTTTCAAATAAGCATACAACAGAAGAGAGAAGCCCAATTAATCCTATGGACCCATCAGTCAAATCAGCTAGTATCAACATATGGCCAATTTTGCTTCATCTATTCAACCCTCCTCCCCCATACTGTACCACTGGATTACATTGAAACAAATTTTAGATAGCATATCAGTTCATCATTAAATATTTCAACATACATCAGTAAGAGATACATCTGTTTTAAACAAGATCACAATAATATCATGCTAAAATAAAATAGTCTCTTAATAACTACATTTTATATCAAGTATACTGATTATTCCATATATACTTGGTTCATATAGGGAAAATTTAACATCAAATATATTTACTGGATAGTTCATTTATTTTTATGCCACCAATGTGAAAATGCCATATTTTACCATATACATAATTTTCTTTTCTATTGTCAATACTGTTCTATAGCTTACCCATATTGTTGGGTGGGAGAATTATGCAGTGTATTATATAAAATGTTATATGAAATAATAATATAATGATAGGATTTTCAAGGCAGGAGTAAGGTTATCCCATTTTACTTGTCCTCATAAATTAATTCCCTTGTTTTCATGACTCTCCTTCCCACTAAATTCAGAAACCAAGTTTTATTGTAGGTCCTTTATGAAAGACACAACACTGAGCATGGAGCAGTCCTCAGAAAATATTTGTTGACTTTATAAGAATAAATGGAGAAATTTAGGTAAATAGCAGGAAATTATTTTGAAATTTACTCTGGTCCTATGATATTAAATGATGAGGAAATCAGTGTGTTTCTTTGCCTGTCTTAACATTTCTTCATCAATAGGGCAATTATATTGATATTTGTCTACAGAAAATCGAGATTTCTACCAAGCAGCCTACATCTCTATATCATAGAATAGTTTTTTCTTATTGTATCTTTAAAATAAAAATTAAGTAACATGTTCTATATGCTTATATTTTTCAAGACATAATATTTTTTACTAAAAGGGATTTATATGTATTTTCTGTAGAAATACTGTGTGTGCGTGTGTGTGTGTGTGTGTGTGTGTGTGTGTGTGTTTGTGTGTGTGAACATGTTTGAGGTCAGACAATTAACTTCACAATCTGCTATTGTGCTCACAACTCAGTAAGGCATCATAACCTTGCCAAGGTTGTACAGTACACAATGGCAAGTTCATGAAGTTAATTGTCAGGTTTTGAGCACGACAACAGCTCTGATGGCCACTCCAGAAAAAAAGAGGTCCCAAATTGCTTTGAAGGGTGGGCTAGGCGCTGGTGTAGGTGCATAGCTTCCCAAGGGGAGTACTTCGAAGGTGACCATAGTAATATTCAGCACTGAGGTATGTAGCACTTCTTTTAGGTTGAGTTTGTGAAATTAATTGTCCAACTCTCTCTCTATATATATATCATGTTGGTATGGATGCCAGTCAGCCGTATTATTAATACATTTCACAAAAGAAAATAATTTGTCACATATCAAAACTCTAGAAGATTTTCAATTTAAAATTTAAAAAGAAAGAAAATATGCCCAGTTTTAATTTAAATGGGCTGTTTTGTGATACATTACTTAAATCTATTCTCTTATTTCTGAATACACTATTGTCATTATTTGTTTTTAATTTATCTTAATTTACCTCTCACAATAGCATCGAGTTTGCAATTTTCTCCAAAGGTGCATGCTTTCTGATATCGTTGGTAACATTTTTTTTAAGTTTGGATTTTCCCAGTTTTAATGAGATATAATTGACATACAACATTGTGTAAGTTTGATTTGATACACTTACATGTTGCAGAAGTATTACCATCATAGCTTAACATCATCCCATTACTTAAATACCATTACATTTTTTGTGGTGAGAATATTTAAAATTTACTCTCTTACTAATTTTCAAATATATAATACTGTGTCATTAACTTTCACCACCAGGCTGTATGTTAGATCCCCAGGATTTTTTTTATCTTAAAAGTGGAAGGTTATACCTTTTGACTAATAGCTCACCATGTCTCTCCTCTCTCAGTTTTTATTTAAACTTTCTGCTTATGAAAACAAAACAACAATTATCCAACCTTTTCTCTTTATTTTTTATAAATTTTTCTCCTTATAGTTTTTTAAAATAAATTAAAATCCCAAAGTGAAACCAGTAACCTTTTATTTTTAATGAATCAGACAAATACTCCAAGGAGATTACACATAGACACAGACACACACACATACACACAAACACACATTTTATACAAACATAAAAATGGTAAGTAGGGCACAAAATTATAATGCTGGCTAAAAGCAATAGTTTCTATTATAGAATGAATTAGAAAAGGGAAAAGAGAAAGAGAACAGTGGAGGTAATTTTCTTGTGTAATAATACATTTGAATAATGTGATGATAAAGGTAATCTTTTAAAGAAAATTTTATAGTGCCCTAGACAGAAAAGTATTTCTCTTCCTTTCATGTTTTCTTAGCAATTTATCTTATTAACAAGAATGTACATTTTGATTTTCCTAGTTATTCTCTGCCAAGTATAAAGGCAGTGTCCTAAAATAAGGCCAAACTAATGTGCAATCATAATTTTGTTAGAATTAGTACATCTCTTTAAAATAAATTAAAAAGATGGGAGTTTCTGTATCTCAACTTATATATTATCACAAAATCTGTCAAGGTATTTTTACATTACTGGATCTGTTAGCAGATTTCCATTTTTAAGAGTCAGTCTGGACTTCTTAAGACATTGACGAGAGCAATTCTAAAATACACTGAGCAGTGAGGGAAACAAAAACTATGGTTAATTCTCTATTTGTGGTCTAATGTAGATGATTCATGGTCCGAGAATTATGATATGACATTTATTGAGTTCCCCACATGTCAAGTGAGATATAAAACCAGTTAAACTTGTCCCTTTTGGAATTAAACATTTATGTCTTATTTATTCAATTAGTCAAGATATATAAAATGCTTTTTATAAGTCAGATATTTTTCTGGTCTCCTATGTGATACATATAAACAAAATTCACTTTCTGTCCTCTAAGAATGTCTTTTTGTCCCACTAGGAATGATTAGTCTGGAAGGAAATCACACCTTTAAACAAATTCATGAATAAATGAAACAGTAGAGTCATGCCCAAAGGACAGAATAATTCTTAGATGAGGATAATTCAAACTTCATTTGCTGGAAATGTAGAAAATAAAAACAGATGATTACCATCAGAATTGCAGAGAGTGCCATCAGGGTTAAGGAGTACAGGATTTGGAAGTCACCACTCTATTTTTAAAATATGGAAATAACTTAAACAAACCTTATTTTACTGATGAATCTAGACATTCTTAATTATTTCCTTAAATAAAATATCAATCATTACTAAGCATCTGCTGCATTTTGACCATCATTCAAGGAGGAGCTGGAATTATAGAGACATGAAATACTTGAGAGATGTAATCCAATTGAATTTAAGAACCCATGGACATTTCTCTTATTTAATCCTAATACTACTCTGTTTATTTAGGAAACTTGGGTAGAATTTAATGTCATCACTTGACAATAATTACGGTACTTACTGGTGTTTGGGAAAGAGCAATGTACCATTATCTTGCTACTCGGATGGATTTATTTTTTTGATGGATTGACATGTATCTTCAACTAAACATTTTAAATTAAAATGGTATTTGAATGGTTTATTTCTCTTATTTTGTATGTGATAGTATTGTTAAGTTTCCTTTGTGACAGTGGTATTTCATGTGACAATCTAGTAAGAAGTTGTTTGAACAACACAGAGAGCAGATGTTTCTTTATGACAGTAAGAAACCCTTTGCCATAAGTTTCAAATTTCAAACAAATACATTTTTGCTTAGCATTCCCTCTTGTCTCTTATGAGTAAGCATAATTTCTCTTAAACATATGGCCAAAAATGAAGTAAGCCTGGGAAATACCATTTATAACTTCATTCTGTGTTATTGGAGGAAAAAAATCTTCTGAATTAGTAATAAAAACCATCTGTTCTCACTTAGAGGAAAATGCTTCACACTGATGAAGTGAGACTAATACACTGTATATTAAAAAAGTGTACAGAAAAATTGTAATGGGATAGTTTCTTTTTTAACAAGATATCAAACACATTTATTCAGTTTCAAATTTTAAGTGTTAACAATTTTTAAAATATCTGATAAAGAGCAAGGCCTTTCTTTTGTATGCATATTAATTCTCATGAAATATGTTAAATATCAAGATTTTTTATTTTCAGAAATAATCTATCTTTAATGTCATAATTTGCTCAGAATAGTAAGCTATTTTTAATCACAATTGTTGAGTTTCTTCATTTTTTTCCTCTGTCTTTTTAACGTGCTTACGTATAATGATAATCCAGGTTTGTTGAAGAAAACTTTCACAGTTCAGAAAAGTACAAAAATATTTGTAAACCTGACCACCTTGATATATCTGCTATTAACATTTTGATTTGTTTCTTTTCAGTGTCATTTTGAAATTTTACTTTTATTTTTATCCACGTTTTTATTTTATAGTTTTAAAATCAAATTGTTCTATTAGTTCTATAAAAATTGCAATCAACTATTATTTTCCAGTCCCCATTACCATTTCTCAGATGCAGTTAATTTCTCTTTTAACTGTTTCTCATTTTATTCATATATATATATATATATATATATATATATATAAATAACATATAATACTCTATTTCTTTATAACTAATTTTCATATATTATCATTCACTTCCAAATATGAACAAAAAGAATTTGATTTTCTTACATAGCTTGCACACATCCCAACCTAATACATATTTCCAATTCCATCCTTCCAATTTGGTTACATTACAATATGTTTAATTATATTGTTACACTTTACATTATAGTAATCATATAAATTTTTATGATGGTTAAACAATTAAACCATATAGTATATAATCATTATATTTTTTAATATAACTCTCTACTGTCTGGATTTTATAATCATTGCTTTTTACTCTCCTTTGCTTATAGTATGTATGACCATTGAACTATCATCTCTATATTTTTTCAAATACACAGTAGGTACTGATTTATTAACTATAGTTGCCATGTTGTACATTACATATATTTGACATATTTATGTTATAACTGTAAGTTTGTACATTTTAATCACCTTTACCCATTTATCCCACCCTCCACACACCTCTCACTCCCTAAAGAAAATGTAAATATTAAAAGTCATTTTTTTGGGAAAGGGAATTTAGGTCCTCTTTTAGGAGTAACACTTGAGCAATAATGAGTGACTACCACGTTTGCTGTTCACATGGATTGACTATTTGTGAAAATTGAGAAAACAATACATGTCACCTCTTTTTTTTTAATTCATTTTTATTGATAGACTTTTTGGGGTGACATCTGTCGACAAGATTTACATAGGTTTCAGGCATACAATTCCACAGTGCATTGTTATCTTGTTGTATAATAATTTCACCACCAATTGTGACTTCTCTTTCTATCACCCTATATACATGTCACCTTTTACCTGAACTTGTTTACTTTATTTTCCCTGGTTAAGCATTCCTGTTATTGGTTATGTTTCTTAGTTCAATCCACTGGCCTTGTTATTATAGGACATCTCTCCTTAAGATTTAGAGCAAGTTTTTCCAACATAGTTAGAATTTAGTCACAGTTTGAATTTTTATCTTCTATTTCCCCTCATTTTTCTTCAACTCATTTTAATAGGAGACACAGAATCAGGAACTTTCATCAGGAACCATTTAAACTAAGGTCCCCACCCTTTTATTTACTTCAGACATAAAATCTCTCTCCCTGTTATTTTAGTTCTATTTTGACCTAAAGAATATATATACTTTAATGAAAAGTTCTAGTTTTATTGCCTTCAAAATGCTTTATCTAAACTCTTTCTCTCTTAGTGCCAGATGAATTGCCTTTATATCTTTTTTCTGAAGCTTCTAAATAATCCCTGCCATTTAAATTAGATAACATACAATATGCAAAAAAGTATCTAGAAATGAAAACCAAAAGGCCTTTGCTTGCCAGTAGAATATTCTTTTGAAAAACTTTTACATTTACCCTAAAGAAAATAGTCACTCCTATAAAGTCTTTTTTTTTTTTTTACTATAGTATTTCTTTATCAGGGCAGAGGAAAATCTGAAACTATATTTTCTCAAAAGGGCGAAACATTAAATAGCAGTATTTACCAATGCAAAAGAATAATGGGTTTCACTTACTTAAACTTCATGAAAGTCTATGGAATAAATTGAATGATTTATCCTGAAGCTTATTTATTCTACTACAAAAAAAAGTAGTATGAACACATTAACACATACATATCTTCCCTTATGTCATCAAGCTCTTAACAATGCACATGTATATTTCACTTGCTTAAGGGCATACAAAAATAACTTAATGCTAATGGCTAGATAAACACATGTAGCTCTTGCTATTTTCTTTTTTGGGTGAGTTCTAATTTTTATAGTTTAATAGATTCAGAGGCTCTGACAAAGAAAAACCAATGTGTGATTATATGATTCTGATACTAGAATAGCAAACATCCAAGTGATGTGTTTTTAAGCTAAGTAGTATGGCATTCATCTAACAAAAAGAAAACTCAAGAAAGCAAAGTGGTCTAGCAGTGGACTTTTCTTTTAACAAAGATCAGAAGCAATGCCCTGAGCTTCTGAGAGAAAGGAAATTATGTTTTTTAGATCTTTCAATGCAGAATTAGCCCCAACTGTTCTATTCAGTAGCCTGTGGAAAGGAGAAAAGTTAGAATGTTTGAAGAAGCACTTTACCATTTCTTTCTTTGAAAGTGTTATTGCTGGGATATAATTGCCACTACCCAGATAAAGAATAATAGTTCTAAGGGTAAAGAACAGGGAGAAGATTTAGAGAATAGAATTGACACAAATTGATGGTCATTTGAAAGTGGTAAGTGGAGGGAAGTAGGGGATATTTTTATGGAACTGTGATTTCTAACTTCCATCAAGTAGGCAAATCATCATTGAGATAGAGAATATCAGAGAAAAAACAAGTTTTGAGAATATGTTTAGTTTAGTGTTGTATTTGTTGAATTTGATGGCCTAGAAAATATCTATCCTGAAATTATTTAAAAGAGAGCTTGAAATATTGGTTTGAACTTCAGAAGAAAGTTTGAGGTAAAAATTCTAAAGATATAATCTGATCAGTTTTACCTCCAAAATATATCTTAAGTCAGTCCACTTCTAACAATTCTATTGCAGTATCATATCTGCCTCATCATCATAATTAGTAGTCTGGAATACAACTGCAGGCAATTTCAACTTCTGTCCCTAATTATAAATTGTTTTCCATGTAGCATTTGGAGTGACATGCTTTAGGAATGGGATTATATGTCACTTCTTTGCTTAAAAGTTCTATGTGGCAATTAAGTAAAAATTTATATTTCTTTCTGTATCTTTAAGAATTGCATAATCTTGTTCCTGGGATCTAAACCATTCCTGTGTGATTCTCGAAATTTGATGCCAGCTGAACTTCTTTCAGTTCTTCAAGGTGCTGTACCTCAGATTTTGGCATAAATAATTTTCTCTGCCTGGAAAGACTTTTCCAGCAGGTTATCTCTGAATCTTACCCAACCCTCTGGTTTTTCTTGCCAAAAATTTCTCATTTTTCATAGCTCAACATTACCTCCAGAGAATGATCTGAATATCCCAATCCTCCTTATACTTTCCATACTATTCCACAACTCAGCACCATCTGTATTCCCTTGATACTTGGCACAAGTGTATATGTTTTTGTTTTTTTCTGATTTGCATCTAAGTTCACTAGACCGTGTGGTTCTCAAGTCCAGGGACCATGTCTGACTTGAGTCTAGCATATTGAGTTAGACAGAATTCCCATACTCCCCAGTTGCTCAGGACGGCCCTGTTTTTTGCCTGCTTACCTGATGTGATTGTTAATAATACCTTTTTACATTCTCACAAGAGTTTCAGTTGAATGATAAATTACATGTCAGGTCGTGATTCTAGACACTCAGTAAATAATTGTTGAGTAAATGAATAAATGGGAGACTCTAACACGTAGGTATTAGGGAAAAATGTATAGAAAAAAAGGAAAATTTGAAATGTCATGTGATAGCTCACTGATAGTGTAAAATGTAAAGTAGAAAATAGTGGAGAATGCTATTTTAGGATTCCTAAAAGGTGTTGATGTTTGTGTGTATGTGTGGCTGTTCGTGTAAGTTTGTAATAATATTAACTAAAATTTCATTCAACCTTGAGATAGAATGGTTTATAAATGTCTCTAAAGTTATGAGTACAATCTCTCAAAATGCTTTTAATTTGTATTTAATTTGCCTTAGGTAGCTAAATGTCTTAAAACATTTTTGTTGTTACAAACAATCCTTTTTGTCTGAAATGTTTTCTTCTCTTTACTTGCAATGTTGATACATTATCATTTTACTGGTGATAGATGGTAGTTGGAAATGGAGAATAAATTATAGCCCTATAATTTTATTTTATTGAAATCTACAGCAAAAATAGCATTTGTCTTAATGGACCCATTTTTAAGATTCTTAAATCATCAGAAAATTAATGTTAAAAAATAATACTGAAAAACTAATGAATATTATTAAAGCTTTGTGTTTAGAATTTTTTTTAAATACAGGTTCATAAGGGTCTAAAATTTCATTTAGAATACTTAGATGTTTAATATTCATGAAAAAAGTAAATGGATTTATTTTAGATATTTTATTTAAATATATATTTTGCTGTATTTTTATATTGAGAAGTGGTATTTACTTTATACTGTTTCAATTTTATTCAGCATTCACCCAGAAAAATATTGTACCCAGTGGTCATACAAATTTATGTGAATATTCTTAAAAAATATGTTAATTTTTCTAAAATTTTTAAGATATTTAGACATTTAGAGTTTAGATTCCTTTTTAAGAAAGCATTTAAAGGCACATTTTTAAGACTAACTTTGCAGCCTATTAATGAACATGACATGCTTTGATTTATAACCTCAGAGTATTCACTTCATTTAAGTGCAAAGACAACTAGAAAATTATTTCCTTAATTATATTTTCCCATTAGTGTTCAAAATACCAGATTTCATTTCCCCAAATCAGAAGTTTGATTTAATCACTTCATTTTTCTAGAAAATATCAAGAAATACAAGAAATCAATGTTTTAATGTAAATGTATGTGTGTTATATATGTAGACTCATACATATGTACATATATTAATACATATTATATATGTATGTGGTGCTTATGCACAGTCATTTACATTTATATGTATATCTATCCAAGAATAATGCTAAAACTTTAATTTGATTTCCAAAAATAAACAACATAAAAATCTGCATTAAGGAAAATAAATTATAAAAAAAGTTGCTCCTTTCAACATAAAAACAATTAATAGTTCATATTTGTTGACATTAAAATTACTAATGCTATATGTGGATTGTATGTGTAGAGGAAAAGGGTCTAGAATAGATGAGGTGGTTGAGTATTAAAAAAAATATATGAACTTTGGCATCAGACGTATATGACTTTGAATATGGGTTTTGCCACTTTTGTTATCTTAAGGAAGTCATTCACTTCCCTGATTATCAGTTTCTTCCCCCAGTAAATTAATACTACACTACACAAGATGTTATACCAACAGCAGCACATGACTAAGCAATAGTAGGAACTCAAAATATAACCTCTATACTCAGTACTCAAGCTTGTTGTGGTCAGATCCACCTGTGAAAATTTTAAGGAATATTCACAGACCTAAGTACATTCAGAGTGGGAATACGGGATGCTTTTAAAAGCTTGTTCTGAGACCTGGCAGTGTTTATCTTGGGAAAGAAAATGCTTAGCACATTAAAGCTTGCTTCAGAATCCAAAAAGTTGATATTTAGGAACTGTGTTTTCCCTATTGGTCTGTTTGGGACTATGGGATTATAAAAATTGAACTTTGAACACCATATAAAGAAATTGAATATTTTTATACGGCAGACTTAATGATAGATAGTGAGTGTCTTCAAACTCTAAAAATCATAAAATTATAATAACTTATAATAAGGTATATATTAAATGAACTATAATGTGAGTAGGAAAAAGAATAGCAGATTTATTAAGTTAGAAAAATTGGGGGGGGGGTTCCCTGGTGGTCTAGTGGTTAGGTTTCGGTGCTCTCAACGCTGCAGCCTGGATTCACTTCCTGGTCAGGGAACCAATCAAAAAAAAAAAAAAAAAATATATATATATATATATATATATATATATATATAAATTAGGATAAGTGATTGATGTTTTAAAAATGGCAAGAAAATTTGGAATCAAGAATACTAGAAAAATAGTCATGTGGAAAGAAAGTGAAATTTCTTACAAAGGGATGGTAGAAAAGAGATTAAATATATTTAAAAATTTAAAGTGAAAATATAGAAAGTTAATGAATGTCATATCTAATGGCAACAGTTCATTCAGCCAAGTAGGAAACTCATTATATACATATGAGGTCTGACAATTAAGTTCACACACTTGCTACCATGCATTTATATAGGCAGCACTGTACAAACAACTCAGTGAGGTTTCATAAACTTAGTATAGCTGTGTCTCACCACTGTGTTCATGTCAATGTATGGTTGTGTCGTGCTGAGTGGGATTTGTTATTGTTGTGTGATTTCATGTGCTGTCATGAGAATGTCAGAGCTTGAATTAGATCAACAAACAAACATTAAATTTCCTGTTAAACTTGGTAAGAGTGGAAGTGAAATTAGGGATATGTTAGTCAAGTTTATGGGGATAATGCCATGAAAAGAAAATGGCAGTGTACAATGGTTTAAACATTTTTCTGAGGGGAAAGTATCACTGATGAAGAGGGGTCAGAGTGGCCAAGAATGAGAACTGATGAAAACATTGCAGAAGTTTGCTATATTGTACATCAAAATTATCAGCTGGTGACTGTGAGAAGCATAGCAGACCAAGTAAAAAAGAGTTCCAAATTTGCTTTGAAGGTTAGACTAGACACTGGCATTGGTCATAGCTTCCCAAGAGGAGTACTTTAAAGGTGAGCATAGTAATATTTAGCAATGACGTATATAGCACTTTTTGTAGGGTGAGTTCACAGTCTTAATTGTCATACCCAAAAGTGCACTCTGCACTTTATTTGGAGTATGTCATTTAATATCCACCACGACAGTATGGGATAGTCCCATGCTGCAGATGGAAAACTGAGGATTGGAAAGGTTAAGTAATTACTTATGGTCACATATCTGGGAGAGCAAAGATTTAGACTCAGTCATTTGACATCAGAATTTGAACTTTTAATCATTACACCTCACAGTTTCTATAGTGTACCAGATTTTTTTTCACTCCACCATTTTGACACTGACATTTTAAATTCTCAGATATTTTGGCTCTATATTTATGGGTGCTATCAACTTAATCAACTATTTAACAAATGTAAAATTTTCAGGAAAATTTCTTGACCAAGTTTCTATGAAGTGCTCTTAAAATGCTCACAATTATTTTCCATCTTATTTTAATGAATTACTTTAATTGAAATCTATTAATTTTCATGTAAAATATACAATAAAATTTTCATTCTTTAACTAGATTTTTTAGATTTATTTCTATTTAGATAGATCACAGACTGTGACAATATAAAATTTCGTGTGTATCTATTAATTCTAATGAGGTCAATTTTCCCATGTCACAACTTGCAAATCTTAATTTTATCCTGAAGTCTTACTTTTTCTGTCAACTACATACAGTTTTAGTTATGCCCATTTTATTGTTATCTGATAGCTACTTTTTTCAGGGTCAGTATTTATGTTGTTAATGTTAATAACAAGATATAATTCTTCAGTATTTTCTTAATCCATTATAAGGTTTACTGATTATGGTTTTAGCTACCATCACCTTTATGCTGTGTTGCTTACTTTTACCACATCTGATATTTTTCCTGAGGATCTAATCAAACTATCATGTGTCAGGCTAGATCTAAACACCCTACTTATGTTTCTCTGTAATAAAACACTGGGTTATATCTGAAAACTTGAGAAAAGTAGGAAAGGAACAGCTACTACAACAGATGTAAGAAAGATTCAATGGGAGACTATAAAAGAAAAAATTGCTGATTACTGCTAAGGTAATAACAGTACATTTTGAAATGAGCATAGCATTTTACAGAATACATTCATACACATTTGACCCTTTTTTATATTAAGCATATTAAATAATGTTACAAAGTCAGTAATAAGAAGTGTTTTCTTGCTCTTCCTATATCAGTAATCCTGAGCCAACTTCCTATAAAATACCACCTTCCCTTTTACTCAGTGTTTACATAACCTGCACCTGTGCTATTTTTATCTGGAATGAAAAGTGTTTCCCTACAGCTTACAAACAAATAATCTAAGCTACCACTTTGTGTCTGTTATTTTAATAGGTTTTTCCTCCTGCTTTCTCTTTGATAGCTACTTCTGGACTTCTGTTACTTGTGCCAATTTTTAAAAATAACAGCTTTATTGGCATATAATTCACATACCATAAAATTCACCCTTGTAAAGTGTACAGCTCAGTGGCTTCTAGTATATTTACAGAATTGTGCAGCCATCATCACAATCAATTTTAGCACATTTTGTCAACTCAAGAAGATACCCCTAACCCATTAACAATCATGATTCATTGCCCCACCAGCCAGACATGGGTGACCACTGCTTCTTCTATACATGAAAAATATCTGGAAAGTTATTCAGCCATATAGTATGGAAAATAGATGCATTTATGGCTTGATTTGTTCTGGACAGCTCTTATATAGATTATAAATATTATAAAATTTTATAGAGGTGGAATTATATAAGATATAGTCTTTTGTGACCCCCTTCTTTCAATAGCATATCTTTCTATGTTTTCTTCATGTTGTAGCATATATCAATATTTCATGTCTTTTTATTGCAAAATAATATTACATTATATATACAAACCACATTTTTATTTATTCATCAGTCAATGAGTGCTTAGTTTCTACTTCTCATCTCTTATGAATAAAGCAGTTGTGAACATTTCTGTGCACATTTTTCTGTAGACATATTATTTCAATCGATTAAAAGTTTAGGAAATTAAGAGATTAGTTTCCACTGCCATTCGATTCAAAAGGTGTATTTTCTGGAATGACTCTGAGATGAGAGATATGAATTTATGCCTCCATCACAGATGTTACTTCAATTAAAATTTCCACAGCATTTCTAAAAGACAGATTTTATTTCCAGTTTTGCAGATTAGTAGCTAAATCCTGAGTCAAGTCATACATCTCATGACTATAACTGGAATTTAAAAGCAAATCTTCTTCCTGTGTAAGCTTATCTACATGTTTAAATCCAAGTATGGATTTATAGAGGCCAATGCATGTAACTATGTGATTTTCTCCAGAAATAGATTAAACACATATGCGGAAAAACACAATAGAAAATGTAGGCAAAGATTTCTAGGGTGCTAACAAAAGCATATTGGAAATGATTCACCCTGATTTTTATCTGGTTAGGAATGAAATCAGGATTTGGCTTTAAAGGAAAATAGAGACTGGATCAATGCAAGGATCACAATGATATCAAATAACATTTTTGTTAAAATTAAGTGTGAAGAAAATGTTGAAATCCAGGAGGTAGTTATGAGGAGGAATTTTTATTTAGCACTTAGAATATAGTTCTTTAATATTTCAGATTTCTTATTTTTTTAACTAAAGAATTTATGCATTTAGATTAGAAAATAAGACAAACAAAAAGCATTTATATTGAGTGGCTGCTTTAAGATCCCTGTAGACTCTCAAACACCGATATTTTTGTGGAAAAAGCATAGGGTCACAGACCAAATCAGAGTAGTTTGTGTAGTATAGTCCTATGTTCAATCAAAATGAAATGAGTGATGCTGTTATGTGTCCTTTGGAGAGTCAAAAATTTAACAAAAACCCACAATAATGGTTCTTACTTTAATAATTTTATAATAATAATTATATCTATCAGTTTAAGAGTAGATTAGTAAAAATGGCAAGACTTTTAGACATACATATAAAATCAATATCCTCTGGGAAATGTAAATTATCAGCTGCTTATATAAACAGGTGTGGATACCAGTGCACTCCGTTCTATGGCTGTTGCTATTTTTCTAAGCTCAGATGCTTTTGAAATAAGTAACAACAGAAGATCAAACAGCTGGGGAATCAGCAGGCAGAGAGAAAAAGAGTAAAGCTGTAAAATGAATTTACACATGTTACTAGAGGAACTGAAAGTTGCTGAGAAGTTCAAGATTCAATATACTCCACTAAATATAAGTTATAAGAAAAATATATCCAAATTATTCTATTAAATAGAAGTTATGTGAAAAAAAGATCTATGAACTATTAAACATTATTTTGGACATACTTCTCTCACCTCATATCTTCTGCTTTTCTCCCTTATTTTTTTCTGATATATAAGATAAAATCATTGAATAAATGTGATTCATACCCTCTGGATTAACTAGTTGAGAAAAATGGAACACAACATTTTATATTTCAATATGCTCAGGATCTATGAACATTGCACATTAAAATGGTGATCATATAAATTCAGCTTAAATTAATAGGTGTTTTTGATTATTTCTTTATGAGAAAATGGAATACTGGGATTATTACATTTTACACAAAATAGAAGCTAAATGTCTTTTTTTTTAGTAGTAGTATTTTATCCAAGAAGGAGGATTTCTAACCTCTCACTAGGTTATCTTTGTTCACATCAAACTGCCATTATATTTTTAAAATTCACATGTGAATGGCAGACATATAATTAACATAATAACTGCCAACAATCAGATTGCATCCTTTTTCTGTCATTTAAGCATTGTATACTACAAAAATTAAAACAACTTTTTTTTTTACACAAAGTGTTTATTCTCTCCTTTAAAGCAGAATTTCTTTCATGTTTTCCTAGTGCCTTAGGAGGAAAGGGTAGTCAGTGCATCCTTTTTATTATGGGGGATATGAACAATGCAGTAAAGCAAGAAAGCAAATACTGCGATATAGCCATCTTGTGTAATAACACCAGCTTGTAAGAAAATATGTTTGGAGAGACAAAAGTTTGTGACATTACCTAACTATAATACCAATATGAAGGAAAGATGGATCATCCTGGATGTATGTACATTTTTCTCTATTTAGAAAAAAAAAAACATAGTTTTACTTATTTTTGTTTATATTTAGAATTATAAAATTTAGCTGTGATAGGCTTCAATTAAATCTGAAATTCTGCTAAATAAAGGTAGACAAAACTATATATATTCATATTTAGTGACATAAAATATAAATGTTACCAGAAAATGGGGTGTCCTCATCGACATGATGTCCAGATTCTTGGTATCTCAAGCAAAGAATTGAATGAGACACACACCGAGGTATAGAGGTGAAACAAAGAGATAGTTGTTTGGAGAGAAAGTACACTCCAAAGAGGTAGGAGCAGACTCGAGCAAGAACAGTAGTTCAAGAGCCTCAATTAACGAGGCTTTGGTGCTTTTATTTTTTTTCCATGTCTTCAGGGGATACACCTCTGGGCATGGTGTCTCTTGATTGACAAGTTTAACTGACAGAGGGCCTATTACATAACCTCTTCTAATTGCGCATGTCCTTTCCCAGAGTTCATACTGTTATAATGATATTAATGAACTTCTGGGCATATGTATGATATTACAATGATGATGTAATAAGGTTCAGGTGAGTTGAAGGTCATTGTAACTCTTACTGCACAGGCATTAGGAACCATCTCAAACTGGTGGGCTATTTTGTGCCCTCTAACTTCCTTGTGTTAGTTAACTTTTTGCCTGGAATTTTCCTGTGGTTACTCAACTTGGGGGGGGGACTACTAATGATAGGCTTGTACCAAGGCAGTGACTATTCCAGCCGGGTGAGTCTAATGGGAAGGGTCTCGATATCTCCCCTATTCTCTCTGCCTTCCTCACCTTCTCTTGAGAGATGTAATCCCCACGAAGCTCTATGGGAAGCTGATGGGCTGGAGGTCTCATCTTCTGTATCTGCTTCCTGCTGAGAATGGTCATCATCCCTACCTATTGGGGATCCATGGGACTCTCACCCTGATCTAAAAGGGGAAGGGGGTCTCAAGATCCACCATGTTGACTTCTTTGATTGAGATGGGTTGGAAGCCTTGCTGGGGATTTAGCAGTTTTATCCCCGATGGCCCCTAGATGAGGAGAAATTAATTCAAGTAATAGTTTAAAAAGCATTGTCCCAAGAAATATGCCTCAAAGTCCCTGTTACTGGGTGGTTTCGAGATGGAAAGTCCTCTGAACCTGTGGCCTTTTGACTTCTGGCCTAACTGGTCGTTCAGGTGTTATTACCTGGCTAGATTCAGAGAGGCCTGGAAAGGGTACTTGCCTGTAGTGATTGTAATCAGCAAGCTGGAGACATGAGTTACAAGTTTCAGAGTAATTACCTATGGGGCACAGTCTGTTGCTCAAGGTGAGGAGCCAGAGAAATTTGATTAAGGAGGCGATTAAGACTTTGAACTAGGAAAAAGGTGAATCAGACCTAAAGAACCAAGAAAATAAGTCTATAGTGGTGGGGAGATAGCTGTTTTGTTTCACTCACATCACAAGTGCTCACAACCATCTTAAAACATTTTTACAGCAAAATGAAATACAAAACAAAAAAAGAGTTATTGTGAATATCTATTCTAAAACAAAATAAGAATTGTGGGTTAACTGGCATGATAAAGTAGATATGCCCTGAATAGTCAGGAAATACTTTTAGTCCTTTCACCATGTGATACATACTGGGGGCGTAGAGCTTAACACTTTCTGGTTTCACCCGGTCCTAATGATGCAGGTTTCTTTCTACATTATAATCCACATGATAACCTAAACCCAATCTTTCTTTACTTTGTGACATAAAAGTATCTTGGAACACTGAAGTTAGAAACTTGTGGACAGTTCAGATGGGCCTCACAGAAATCTCAGGGCACACAGACTACTTCTGGATGATTCATGAGCAACAATCAGTAGAATGAGCTGAGCAGATGAAGTAGCTCTTCAGTCAGGCAACAAAGGATATGCACCTGAATAGTAAGGGAAGATCAGCAGTTTTTTGCCCTGCTTTCAAGTAGCTCTTTAGTAATGTAATGACGAGACGTGGTAAAAGAATGTCAATGCTGACACTTTGGTTCACCCAAATGCACAGACCTCATCTCCAGCTTCAGAAACTGTAGTGAATGAAGGTCTAGGTCACTCACCTCCTTTGCCACAATAAGGGCACATCAGATCATTTAATGAGTTCGACTAATCTATATAGTTTTTAATTATCTTTCAATTCTATTGCTTTGACATAAATTTAATATTCTACATTTTTTTGTTTTGACTGCTTGTTTTTCCAAATAAACTCAGTTTATTTTTTTTTTAGGTTTGGCATTTAGAAATAATATTTCTAATCTAAACTGCAAAGTCCATTTTTAAAAGTAAAATCTAACCATTGACTTTTTCTCATTTTATATTCTCAATAAAACTTTATCCTATATGTAGTCACATGTATGTCTGACAAACTACGAGAAAGGTCACCTACCAAGAAGTTAAGATGTATATTAATATTTTATAGGTAGCCTCACTGCATAGGTACCATACTAGACTAGTAAAATGCTATGCAGAACAGGACACTGAAGGTCCCTGCCCTCACAGAGCTCACAGTCAGAGGGCCTGGTGGAAGATTTTAAGAACATCGTTTTCAAGATCTCTAAAGTATCCTGGGAGAGAGAGAATAAAGTTACCATAGATAGCATCACCAGGTCCAGCTTTGATACTTACCATAGAAATTAATTGAGCTTAATGAGTATTTTGGAAAATCTTGGAAAGCTTTGTTCCACTAAGCTCATCCAGATGCTAAAAGGGTTTTATTCTATCATAAAGAGACATACAGAGACATCTAAAAACAAAACTTTTTATTATGAAACTCTGCTACCTTAGACTTTTGCCAGAATAAGAATTCTTATTCATTGCCATTGCTTATTGAAGGATAAAGCTTTTGATGAACTGGTGAAATCTTGGGAAGGCTAATTCCCCTCCGTACTATCAGTCATTGTTCCAAGATTTACATTTCACAAAAGAATAGCCGTCTGCAAGTCTTTGCTACTTACATTACATAGTTCTAATATCCATTTCAGTACTGCAATTTTGTGAATAGCCTACATGGCAAATTTTAAATTTGTTTTTTCCTGCAGAGTTTCACAGTGAAGACTCTTGAATGGTTCAAATTTGACATTAAAATGTCCTTGGTAAGTGAGGGTGCATGACTATACATTACGTTAACAAAGAAGAACATCTAACACAGTTCTATCTATAACATGTGGCTGATAATTCATGGTCAGCAGAAATAAAAGTGTTTTAGAAAATGTGAAAGAAAGGTTTTTTTTCTTAATTTATTTAATATATGCATTTACAAATACTATCAAAAACCTATCTATAATGTGTCCAGCTCTCTCATGGAACCCAGGGATAAAGCCATGAATAACTCTGGCTTTTTGAAGGTCACACTATAGCATGGGAGGCAGATGATAACTGAACTAAATATATTCATCCAGTAGTTATACATTTTTTGAAGCAAAAGAAAACTGGACAAAGGAACAGGCTATGATAGAAGCAAATGATGCTATTTTAATCAGGTAATCAGTGAAGTATTTTTAAATAATGTAGCATTTGAGTTGAAAACTCAATGATATGAAGAAAGCTAAGGAGGGACTATTCCAGCAAGAGAGGCAACAAATACAAGGGCCTGGAGCTAAAAGCATGCCTGATGAATCAAGGTAAAGCAAGATAAGCAGTGTGGCTGGAGAGAGTCAGCAGTGGTCCTTGCCACTATAGTAAGGGCTTTGTATTTATTCTAAGTTAAGATCAGAAGCTTCTGTAGAGTTTGGGGCACAGGTGTGAAATAATCTGACCTTCTTTTAGAATAATCGCTCTGCTTCCTGCATGGAGAAGAGACATAAGGAAAGTGAAGTATTATAGAAAAGGGAAACCATTTAGAATTACCATAGTTTAGGATGTCACCTTGTATAAATTTAGGGATGCAGTAGCACTGTGCAGATACTGAAATAAGAAAGTATCTTATCTCAAATTGGCCTATCAGAATGAAGCTCATGAGCTGTCAGTGCCATTTAAGTGAACCAACATAATTGTTGATGCAAAGTAAGCCTAGGATTTGAATTACGGGGGAAGGTCTAGATCAAGATACCTTTAGATCCTGTAGTATCTCAAGTGTGTTGTTCCACAGTGACCAAAAAAAATTTACAAGCTCAAAAATTATTACATTTTAATTAATAATTATTGTAATTACAATCTGTATTTCCCCCAAAGACTTTTTGGACAAAAATAAGAAATAGTGAAGAGATATTCCAAGTTATTCTTTCTTGGGGAAAATATTTAGATTTTATGCACCTGGTAAATATTGTATAAAATGTAAAAATGTATAATATAATATAGTTTATATTTTCTATATACATATAATAATTTTCACATGCCTGATTGTGCAAAAACAAATGTTTATTAAATATAAAATAATTTACATATGCCTTGTCATATACACTATTTGTATCAGTTCTGAAGCCTAATCACTACTTAAAACTAATAGGCTATTACTTATAATAGAGCCAGTGTGGCAGACAATCAATTATTTTCATTCATTCATTTACCAAGCATGCCTTTATTCAAGAAAAAAATCATCAGATGTTTGCTACCTTTGAAATATGGTACTAAGTTCTAGGAATGTAATATTCCCCATCTTTAGAGAGTTTAGTATTTCATACTTCATCTTGTGTCATTCTTTTATTGCACATACCACTCACTAAATCATCATTCATGGGGTTTAAACTCCAGTCTCATAACTGAATTACTTGGCCTATCTATGGCTCTTCATCCTTAAATTGAGAATAAAAATTTCACCTACTCACATGGTACTCATAGTTGTGATAATGAAGTGAGTTAGAATATGCCCCTCCAGAAATGTGAGCCCATACTTATAAACACAGGCATATCACAATACTTTATAGAGAATTAAAATACATTACCCCTCACCTTATAGTCTGAGTTTTGTTGTATGTACATTAGAACATGATGCACAATAAAATTCCCAAATGACAGAAAATAACTTACTGTCGATGAATTCAAGAGAATCCACTACTAGCTCTGAAATATTACTATTACAATTTGTGTCCCACACATCTTTAGGAATGTTTTTAAATCATAAATTCATGCTCTGATTACATCACTCTGTATGATGCAGGTGACTTTTATTACATTTATAACTTCCTGTCTAGAAGAGTAATGCCAAAAGTAATGCTTTAATCATGTGCAATTGAGGATTAATATTAGAAGACTGGTATTAGAAGACTTTGGTAATCCATGCCTTCAGTATGGTCAAATATTTTTGTATCTCAGATTGATCTCTTTCTTTAACTGGCATAAAAAGTGTTGCTGGAATTTAAGCTTTTAATAAAGCACCTGCTGGCCTTGCCATGCAACCACAGTTAAAGGGTGGAGGAGAGGCAGCAAAACCAGTCCCGTCTTCTGTATGAGGCTGCAACAGGCCTTGGTGTCCCAGAATGTCTGCAGCAGTGACATCTGGTGCCAGATCCAGACTAAGTTTTTATTGAGCTGGAGAACTGAAATGAAGGACTATAAGTTGCAGAAAGAATTTGAACTCTAAAATAATCTTCCTGAAGACACAGAAATATTTTGGACCAAAGATACAGCTTGAAAGTTGTTTGGCTTGTTAAACAGCTTGTATCACCTTCTAATGTATGGAAATATATACTAGATAGATCTAAAGAAAATATCTATAAACACTTTCAAGCCCGGAATCAGCCATTACATGATTCCAAAGCCCTCCTTCTGACATGGGCCACTGAAGTTATTGAAATTATCATTTAAGTTGAGAGAGGCATGAGTAGTGAAAGAAAACCATGAAGATAAACATCTCATCTCAGTCTGGGACACTCAGCCATCCGCTGGTTACCAGCAATTGGTCACTTACCTTCCAGAACATCATTCCTTTGAATCTGTTGCTAGAACCTTAGTGTCATTAGTTCCAAAATTAACTTCCTAAAAATCTGCCATTGGGTTGCTCTCAAGTCACTCTAATATCTACTGTGTGTTTCTAAATTATGTAAAAATTCTGTAACTTTGTAGTTGTTTCCGAGAACGTATTACAGCATTTCACTTTTTTGATCCAAAGCCATTAATGAAATCAGCCATTTGTGAATCAGATCCAAAATTTGGTTCTTATTTTTCCACAGGACAGTTGGTTCTATTCATTTCATGGACCATCTTCTCAACCAAGTAGCTTTAGATTTTAGCAAGCAGTATCACAGATATGTTGTTATTCAATCTTTCCCACCAAATTAATAAAATGTTCTTCCTCCAGGATATTAAAGGGAAGTAGGCTGTGTCTGTTGCCAATACATTTATTTCCCAGATGTCAAGGACCTTTAGCTTCTTAAAATGAATCTCATTAGAAAAAATAATACACAGAATTGTTTTAGTATAGCCATTATTTCTATTCAATGCATATTTAGTGCTATTTCTAGTTATCTTGGCTTTCTTTAGAGAATTTTATGCATGAGAACATTATTAGAAATGATAGAGGAGGATGTGCTGTATTTTAAAAATAAATAAGCATAATATTCACACACACACACACACACACACACACACACACACCATGGCTCCTAAAGGATAGACATTTGGGATTTATACTGAGACTTTATTTACCAACAACAGTACTTCAATAGGAAATACTAACACATCTCTAATGAATAATTAAACACATGAATACATTTTCTATCTACAAAGAAATTATATAATGGAAATCGTATTTTTTCCTAACAGTGATTCTCAAATTATTTTGGCCATGCTTTGTGTAGCACATGGAGAATTGTTTTCATGAAAGCATTGGCTGATGAATGTCTGCTGACCTGGAACTCATGTTTATTATTGAATTAACTGTATAATGCAAGCCCTGCTACAATACATAATCTGCCAAAGTCATTGATTCTTCCATGCTAAGGGTTCAAGAAGTTTCATACAAGAATCAATATTGATTTTTGCAGGTGCAATCTAAAGGAAATTTCTCGATTGTGAAGCTTATTTTTCAAAGTAGCTCACAAAGCTCCTAGTTTTATCTAATATATTGATTGCAATAATCTCAGCACAATACCAGTTATTTCCAGAACGTTGGCTGCCAAAGATAGTTGTTTCTAACAATGGGTCTGCATTTATTGTAGTGTTGTTTAAAATACCTGTGAACTATTAATAGCAGTTTATTTATGCTTTTAGCACCCCTCAAATAAATAGCCAGGCTGAAAAGAGTGCAGATTGCTAAAACTGACCTAAAATAGATTCATGGAGATTGACCAAGATGTGACAGATTTATGGCACTGAACCTGTCCTTTTGTGAATGAATACAGAGTGACTTCTTTTAAATCACTAATCAGATGCCTTAACTGTCTTCTGTTAGATATATATGTATATTCCAAACTACAAAAAGTATGAAACTCATCTTTCTTTGCTTATTTGCACCATACCCTTTATTAAGACTACCATTTGCCCAAGGAACATTCCATCTATTATAATAAAGATCATGGAATAGAATACTTATTAATAATACAGTATATAAGATTCAGGCTACAAATGAACAAATGTGCCATTCTAGCCAATGGACAGATTGACTTTCTTTTTTTTACAGGTGAGTTTCACATCTTTAAAAGATTTTTATTAAAATATAGCTAAGATACAATATTATATTAGTTTCAGGTATATACCATAGTTAGTCAAATTTTTTATATCTTAAGAAGTGATCATTA
The DNA here is from genome assembly GCA_004026885.1 of Lyroderma lyra. Classification (NCBI taxonomy): domain Eukaryota; kingdom Metazoa; phylum Chordata; class Mammalia; order Chiroptera; family Megadermatidae; genus Lyroderma; species Lyroderma lyra. Next base: position 70,178 of record PVJL010005386.1, on the reverse strand, counting down.
TGATACATCCAGCAACCCGACACAATATCACACTATCACAGTGTTATTGACTATATTTCCTATGCTTTACAGTATATCCCCATGACTTGTTTTATACCTAGAAATTTTAACCTCTTATTTTCCTTAACCTTTTCGCCCGTTTTTTTATTTTTCAATTACACTTGACATTCAATATTAATGTTAAAATTAATAATAAATATATTAATTTCAGGTGTATAGCATAGTGGTTAGACATTTATATAATTTAAGAAGTGAGCCCCCTGACTAGTCTAGTAACCACACTACATAGTTATCACCATATTATTGGTGAGATTCCCTATGCTTTACTTTACATCCCCATCACTATTTTGTAACAACCAATTTGTACTTCTTAATGCCTTCACCCTTTAATCCTGCTCCTTAAACCCCTCCCATCTATCACCCAAATAAATCTGACCCCATACTTAGTTATTACGATATTATTTATTATATTTCTTATGCTATGCCCTACATCCTCATTACTACTTTGTAACAACAAATTTGTACTTTTTAACCCCATCTCTTTTTTCACCCATCCCCAGCATTCATTGGTTGGGAAACCAACAAAATGTTCTCTGTGTATATTGGTTTGTTTCTGTTTTGTTTACTAGTTTAGTTTGTTCTTTAGATTCCACATATAAGTGAAATCACATTGTATCTGTCTTTTGCTGTCGGACATGGTTCGCTCAGTATAATACCCTCCAAGTGTATTCATGCCACTGCAAATGGCCAGAACTCATTTCCATCCCTGGCAGAGCAATATTCCATTGTACTCATATAAATGTACCACCTCCTCTTTATCCATTAATTTATCAATGGATATCCATGCTGCCTCTACATCTTGGCCATTGTAAACAATGCTGCAATGAACATAGAGATATACAAATCCCCTTGAAGTAGAATTTTGTATTTCTTTGAATAAATACCCAGAAGTGGAATTACTGGGTCCTTCTTTATCTCTTGTTATATAACTTTTGCTTTAAAGTCTACTTTGTCTGGTATAAATATTGCTACCCCAGCTTTTTTGCTTTGCTTCCATTTTCATGGAATATTGTTTTTTATTTTAATTTTTTACTTTTTTCATTTATTTTTATTTTTCAATTGCATTTGGCATACAGTATTATATTTATTTCAGGTGCACAACATAGTGATGAAACATATATATAACTTACAAAATCCTCCTTCCAATACATCCGGTAACCATCTGACACCATATATAGTTATTACAATGTTACTGACAGTATACCCTACACTGCACTTTATATCCCTGTGGCTATTTTATGACTATAAATTTGTGCTTCTTGATATCTTTCCCTTTTTTACCCACCCCTTCCATCCTCCTCCCACTACCCCAACAAATCTAGTACCCATCTGATGCTATCCATAGTTATTGCAACATTATTGATTGTATTCCCATCTTATACCCTATACTCCCATAACTATTAGTTTGTAACCACCAAACTGAACTTGCCAATCCCTTTACCTTATTTTATCCCACCCCCAACCCCCCCCCATCTGGTAGCAAACCCAATGTTTTTTATATCTATGAACCTGTTCCTGTCCTGCTTGTTTATTTTCTTTGGATTTCACCTATAAGCAAAATCAACTTTCATTTATCTTCCTCTGTTTGACACTCCACTCAGTGCAATACCCTCCATGTTATTGATTGGAACTTTTAATTCATTTAATTTGAAGGTAATTGTTGATATGTAGCTATTGCCATTTTATTAGTCATAATTTTGCTTTTTTGTTTGTTTGTTTTTTATCTAAAGTAGTCTCTCTGACATTCCTTCTAATACTGGTTTGGTGGTGATGAACTCCTTTAGCTTTTACTTGTCTGAGAAGCTCCTTATTTGTCCTTCAATTTTGAATGATAGCCTTGCTGGGTAGAGTAACCTTGATTGTACACCTTTGCTCTCATGTTGATTATTTCCTGCCATTCCCTTCTGGCCTGCAAAATTTCTATTGAGGAATCAACTGATAGTCTAATTGGAGAACCCTTATAAGTTACTAGTTGCTTTTCTCTTGCTGCTTTTAGGGTTCACTCTTTGTCTTTAACCTTTGCCACTTTGATTATAATGTGTATTGTTGTGGGCCTATTTGAGTTTATCTTGTTTGGGACTCTCTGTGCTTACTAAGCTTATCTATTTCCTTCACCAGGTTTGGGACATGTTCAGTCATTAGTTTTTCAAATAGGTTTCAATTTTTTGCTTTCTCTCTTCTCCTTCTGATATGCCTATGATACAAATGTTACTAGGCTTGATATTGTCCCAGAGGCCCCTTAAACTTTCCTCATTTTTTTGGATTCTCTTTTCTATTTGCTGTACTGACTGGATGTTCTCTGCTACCTTGTCTTTCAATTCACTGATTTGATTTTCTTCTCCATCTAGTCTGCTAGTGATTCCTTCTATTGTATTCTGAATTTCAGTTATTGTATTCTTTATTTCTGACTGGGTCTTTTTTATGGTGTCTGTGTCCTTCTTTATGCTTGCTATCTATCTGATGAAGTTTTCACTAAGTTCCCTGGACATTCTTACAACTATCATTTTGAGTTCTGTATTTGATAGGTTGCTTGCCTCCATCTGTTTAGTTCTTCTTCTGGAATTTTTTTGGTTCTTTTATTTGAGACATACTTCTTTGTTTTCTCATTTTGTTTCTGTGTATTAAGTAGATCTGCTATGTCTCCCAGTATTGCTGGATAAACTTATGTAGTAGGTGGCCTGTGGGTCCCTGGTGCTATCTCCCTGGTCCCCTGTACTGGGTGCTTCTGTAGATTCTGGTCTATTGCCAATGCTGTGCCTGGAGCTCTTCAGCAAAAATCTCAGAGCACACCAATGCTGGTCGCTGCCCACCTGGGGCCTGCAGACTTAAATAGTTTTCCAAGAAAGATTGCAAAGCAAGTGAGGCTGGTTGTTCACCAAAGAAAGTGCCTCTTGTGTTGGTGGAGTTGAGTGGGCTGGGTTCCCAGTGAGTTGGAGCTCAATGGACCAATTAGATGCAGATTTGACCATGTGGGGGCAGGTGCAATACAGGAAAGATGGTGCCCACCAGCCTGCTGCATGGGAGGAGGACCTACACAGGAAAAATGGCAACTGTCCTCCAGCCCTCGCCCCAAAGTCACACACCTGAGTTTGCTTCCAATGTCCCCTGAGTCACTCTTTCTCTGCCAGAGCCCCGGGTGCGTACCTGCAACTGACTGAGTCTGTACAGGCACTTTAAGGGGATATCTGGGTTTCCTGCAGCCTTCCATCCAACCAGACGGTCGGAGTCTCTACTTTTTTTTTACAGTCAGATATTATGGGGCTTCTCTTCCCTGCATCAGTACTGTTGGCTGGGGAGCCTGAAACAGGGCTGGGGTTCCTTGCTTCTCTAGGCAGAACCTCTGCACTTGTGGTATCCCTCTTCATTCTCTACTGCCACCAGAAGTTTGGATCCTTTCATGTCTGTACCCTTCTTACCAGTCTTCTTGTGCCCTCATCTTCTTTGTATCCTTAGTTATAAAACTTCTGTTCAACTACACTTCAGATGGTTTTCCAGGATGGTTGTTAAATATTTTAGTTGTAATTTAATGTGTTCACAGAATGAAGCAGGCACATGTTGTTACCTACTCCGCCATCTTGGATCTCTCTACTACTTTATACCTGAAATATCTTTGTCCCATTTTTTTATTTTCACTCTGTGTGTGTCTTTTGATCTGAAGTGAGTCTCTTGTAGGCAGCATATGTTAGGGTCTTGTTTTCTTATCCATTCAGTCATCCTATATTTTGATTGGAGCATTTAATCCATTTACATTGAAAGTAATTATTGATAGATATGTAGTTATTGCCCTTTTTTCATATTTATTTATTTATTATTTTTATCTTAAGCAGTCCCTCTCATATTCCTTGTAATGCCAGTTTGGTGGTAATAAACACCTTTAACTTTTTCTTATCTGAGATACCTTTTATCTGCCCTTTGATTCTAAGTGATGTCTTTGCTGTGTACAAATAATCTTGATTGTAGGTCCTTACTTTTAACCACTTTGAGTATTTGCTAACAATCCCTTCTGGGCTGCAAAGTTTCTGTTGAAAAATCAGCTAACAGTCTCATGGGAGTTCTCTCATAGGTAACTAACTGCTTTTGTCTTGCTAATTTTAAGACTCTACCTTTTACCTTATCCTTTGTTATTTTAATTATGATGTGTCTTGGTGTGGGCCTCTTTGGGTTTATCTTGTTTGAGGCTCTCTGAACTTCCTGAGTTCATATATTTATTTCCTTCACCAGATTAGAGTAGTTTTCAGTCATTATTTCTTCAAGTACGTTTCCCATTTCTTGCTCTCTCTTTCTTCTCCTTTATGTGCCCCAGTGATGCAAATATTGGTACTCTGGATGTTGTCTCTAAGTTCTTCAACCTATTCTCATTTCTTTGGATTTATTTCTTTTTCTTTGTTCTGTTTGGGTGTTTTCTGCTACCTTATTTTGTAAATCACTGATTCTATTCTCTTCTTTATTTAATTTACTGTTGATTTCTTCTAATGTGTTCTTAATTTTATTTCTGACTGTTTTTTTGTTTATGTTTTCTATCTTCATTTTTATGTTTCCTAGCTCTTTGCTAAAGTTTTCACTGAGACCATTGAGCATCCTTAAAACCAGTGTTTTGAACTCTTCATCTGACAGATTGCTTGTATCCAATTTGTATAGTTTATTTTGTGGAGTGTTTTCTGTTGTTGTTCTTTCATTTGGGACATGTTTCTTCGTCTCTCCACCTCGGCTGCCTCCCTACATTTGTTTTTATTTACTAGGTAAAGCTGCTATGTCTTCCAGTCTTAGTGGAATGGCCTATATAGTAAATGTGCTATGAAACACATTGGCACTGTGTCCCTGGTCCCCTGGGCCAGGTACTTCAGGTATTGCCCTTATGTGAGTTGTGTGTGCCTTCCTGTTGTAGTTGAGCCTTTGTTACTATTTACACATCAATGGGAGGGATTGATTCTCAGGCTGATAGGATGTAAGGACTGGCCATGACTACACTGGAGGTGCTTTGTGTAGAGGCTGACCCTATGGAGGAGGATTCACTTTATCAGAGCTCTGATGCCTTCCCAGTCTGCCTTTTGGGTGCATTGTCCCCTAAGGTGGCCGGGTATTACTCCATCCCAGTCTGAAACTGGCCATCAGGTGTGCCAGCCCTCAGCCTCCAGTAATGAACCCCATCACATATTAAGTTCAGTTGCATCCTGTGCCCCTCACAGGGTCATACGGTTTGAGGCACAAAGCAATTCATGGATGGCTGCCTGTCATGCTGGGCTTTGAGGTGTCTTGAGAGGCCAAGTCACTAACCAAGGCTGGCTCTCCCTAGTGATGGGCTTAGAGCTGCTCACTCAGAGGTACAGAACATGCTGAAGCCAGATGCTGCTCATTTGGGTTTTGTGAATTTTTGAGAGATTTTAGGAAATCTACAGCATGAGCTCAGACAGTTTGTACAAAAAAGCCATTGGAAGTGGTTTGGGTGTACCCAAAAGTTGGGTAGAGTGGCGTCTCAGAGAATCAGGCCAATGAACAGAGTTAGCCAGGTTGGTGGAGATTCAGAGATGAAGATCTCCTGTGTTCACTCCAGGATTTGGGAGGGCTCAACAAAGTAACAGTGACTTCCACCAGCTCCTTTGTCCAGGAGAAAGCTGTCCTTCCAGCTCTCACCCTGAAGCCAGACAATTTAGTTTCTTCCTGTATGTTACTGGCACCTTTCCAGCTGCTGCGCTGGTGCTGGAGCTCTGAGCAAGTGAATTCATTAGCAAGTAACTTTGTGTGAGGTCCATTTAAGAGGATTCCTGGGACTTCAGCTAACTTTGTCTCACTAAGCTACAATCTCTGCTGGTTTTCACAGACAGAAGTTATGTAGACTTTTGTCCCTGGCACTGAAACCCCGAGCTAGAGAGTCTGGTGTGGGGCTGGGATCCCTTACTCCTCAGGGAGGTAACCTCTGTAGCCAGGATGTCCCTGTCGATTTTTAATGGTCACACATGTGTGTGGGACTAGCTCATTTTGTGTTTCTACTCCTCCTAGCAGTCTCAAATTGACTTCGTCTTTATGTCTGGAGATGTAGGGCTTCAGTTCATCTAGACTTCAGGTGCTTCTCAATGATGGTTCCAGATTGAGTTTGGACAATATCTTTGTAATGAAGTTCAGTTACCTCAGTTTAAGTTATGAAAACCAAAATTCAAGGAAAAGATTCATAATTCATATCTGAGTTACACTGAAATAACAGAGGATAATAAATGATTGTGAATGAAGATGATGATGATACTGATTAACAATGTAATTAACAATGTTTTTAATGCTGAGCTCTAGTACAGTAGAAATGCTAGTAAAAAGCACTGCCGTTCCAAGCCAATGTTAATTGATAAATCTTTGATTTGTAATGTGCAGGAGAGTAGGCTACATGAACAAGCTGCAGGGTTCAGAAGTCTTGTTCACAGGGTCTGTATACCCTGTTTGCTTTGGGTTAGATGTAAAAACTTAAAATTTGCAGAAACTGGTATCTCTTCAGGAACTTCACATAAATTCCCTTAGGATTATGGGAAGACTTAAACTTATACCAAAAATGTATCTCTTCCTGATAACAACCAAAATTTGTAATGGGTTGAATTATAACTAAGTTCAATAGGTTGAGAATTGCAGTTATATTTCTAATTTAGCTTTTAGAGACATAGTACTTTGCTAAGTGCTCGATATTTGCTAGTTTCTAAAATCTTTCTTAAAATATTTTGAACATTACGTTTTAAATAGAAAAAAGCAAAAATAGTTTTTAGCTGGAAACAAAACCATATTTTTTTCATAGAGGCATAAAGTTGTGTATAAATTGGAATTTCTTTTTAGATCACTGCATGACAAATCTGAGGCCCAGGATGGCTTTGAATGTTTCCAACACAAATAGTTATAACATTACAACATTTTTTATTACCTTTTTTTTTAGCTCTTCAGCTATCTTAGTGTATTTTATGTGTGACCCACAATAATTCATCTTCCAGTGTTGTCCAGGGAAGCCAAACAGCTGGACATTGCTAAATGCCTTTCCTGTAATTTTTCTTGATAACTATTTGTTCAATTTCTATCTACTGTACTATGTATGATAAACAATATTTTTATTTTATTTTTTAAACAAAATCAATTTGAATTTTTAAAAAATATTTTAGTCTTGATTTTCCTTAATGAGATAAATTATACTGCTCAAAGATTTATTTTATCAGTTTTATTTAAATCGATTATTGTAAACTTCAGACATTTTAAATAAATAACTAGTTATAAGCAATTGTAAGAGCTAAAATTACTAAATTCAAATTATCAAGGTTTATTGATATATGGAACTATTTAGCTGTGGAATGTATATAAATACATTACATACAGGGTCTGGCACCCCTTTTTTATGAGCTGGCAATCTATACCAAAATCATAGGTATGTAATTCTGTAACATAACAATGTCATAAGTACATTAATATAACTACTTTAACAAGGTGTTACTTCTATCAGACTTTGTATGTGTTATTTGAAAACTAGAAATCAAAGATGTCAAAATAGAAATTGACCTGAACTTAAACATTATGTCAGTGACATTGAGTCTAATTGCATTTTCATCTCTTATACAACATATTCTAAGGCCATATTTTAAAAATGTATAGATTGTCCTAGAATTAAATGTTCTTATGTCTCAATTATCCATTTCTGATTTGTGAGTATTTGATTACTAATGCATTAGAATCAGAAATGAAGCATTTTTAAATACATTTAAAAATATAGGTAGTAATTGATGATAGTTTAAGTGTAGGTGGTGGTTAACATGTTCTTAGAATTAAAGTTCTCTTTAAAAAATTATTCTCTTTTTAGGAGCATTGTCAAATACAGACCTGATTAAGCAATCAAACTCCACTCTTGTTTCAGAGCAAAATGTTAGCCATTCTGCCACTCATTTTTTCTTTTATTATCCCTCATTATTGTCTCTTTAGATTCTTTCTTTCTGTTCTGAATGATTTCCTGCCTTATGGCCATCTCAGGAACATTGTGGAAGGGTAAAGAATTAATTAAAGTTCTAATGGCACATTTAGTAGTAAGTGTGAACTGTTAAAGCATTTCCTCAGATGTTTTATAGCTTGTGAGACAGCATCTACACCTCAGCTGATGAATACTGACCACCTGTTTTCCATTACCCTAACATTATACGAACAGACTGACAGAAAGCAATCCGGTCATCAGTGATTGGACTACTGAAACAATTGACAGGCAGTTTCTACAAAGGTAAACTGTGAAAGCTCAATGAGATGGTAAATTGAAACTCAGGCAGGTGTTAATGGAGAAATACTATTAAAAGAACTCACAAATTGTAAAATAAATGTATTGTTTATGCATATTTTATGGTATTCAGTTTGTTTCAGTGTTTGAAGACAGCATTTAAAAATCAATATTCTATGTCATACATTTGTGAATACCTGCATGAGCTCAAAACTTGAGTTAAGAAGCATACTGCACTTAGGAAAGAAAGTTTGTTGTAAAAAAGCTTTTTGGTGCTAAACCTGTCTTGGTTTAAAATGTAAAAGTGAGTGGTGATGTTTTACACTCAATAGATGCTTTCTCTTAAATTTGATGAGACTTAAAAAATAAGTCACCTTAGAAGGGAAAGCATGAATTAACATATTTCATTGAATTAAGGCTATTTGTTGTTATAATGTCCTACAAGACTGCTTGTGAGCACTGCATTTCTAAAATGACTTGTTCGGTTATTGATTTGTTGCTTGTCTGTTCTGTAGGAATGTCAGATGAAGATCAGCATGACAGTATTTATATGCTGCATCTTATCTGTGGGATGCAATCCATCATTGTTAAGTTCAGTAAAAGTGATATATGGCATTTGGCAGTGTAATGATGTGATCACTCTACCAGCGCATCTTTAAATCATAACCTGTTGCTTTCTGTTGTGTAGATATTTAATCAGTTATACACCCCATTACTGATTTAATTCAGGATGTCAGTAGCAGGTGAATAATGTGAGTATTTGAATATTAATATCATATTGTATTAATGCTCCCTTCATTTAAGTCTGCTATTCATTCAAAAATCATACTGTTGCTTCATGAGTAGAATAAATTTAACCAAGATGTTAGACATCTAACACCTTCAGTGTTTTAATTCGATGTGCCAGTGGGAAAATGTGTTTCTTTATATCTTTGCTAGTACTTTCTTGATGCAATAGAATATTTACAATATCAGTACTTTCTGTGAATGGTGAAAAAATATATTAATACCCTATGCACATACACTTTAATTGTCGAATTACAATAGAGGAATGAAAATTGGAGAAAAATAATGCCAGAGTAACAAGTTTAAATACAGAAAGGAGGAAACCCAGCAGCTGTTTTATAGAGATATACTATTAAAGGAATCCCAAAAGTTCATCAACATACCTATTTTTTCTTTTAATTTATGTTAATTTATTTTAATTTCAAGTATAGGATGATTCTTTTTCATATAAAAAACCTGGTTCACAATTTCTAACTTGATGGTAGGTGATGAATAAATTAAATAATTACTATTTATATTTCACATTTTTGCTTTTAAAAGTATTATTCATACCTTATAGAAATATTTCTAACTAAAAAATTCTTCTTTCTTAGGCAAACTTGATGACATCACTCTTCTTGAAGACCTTTACATTAACTTTATAGAATTTCATATTGATACCAATACTTAGAAACTAAGAATAAACATCCATAGCAAAACTTGAATTTATTTTTCTTTGAAGTTTAATGATTCTACATAATTAAGTGGAGGGATTTAAATATGTACAGAGGGCACCAAAAGGTTTATACACATTTTAAGAAAGGAAAAACTATATTAAAATGGTAATACTCAATATATACCAACAACAAAAGAAGAATGGAAGTCACATATGACTTCTGCAATTACAAAGGGTGCTCAAAGTGGTTACCATCAGCATCTAGACACTTTTGATTATGGCAAACTACTGCTTGATCAATGTGTCCATTTCTGTAGCTGCACCTGCTATTTCATTTTCTTCCTGAAGTACTGCCAGCATAGCCTGTTATCTGTGGTATACCACGTCCTTTAAAGTCCTCCATAGGTAGAAGTCAAGGGGCGTTAAGTCAGGAAACTCAAACAACATTCTAGAATTTCAAATACCACTTCAAAGTGGTATTGCACACCTTGAATGATAACATTGCTTCTGCCATTTTTGACTGTCCAGCTTGTTGCTGGATGATGATGATGATGCTAGCATTTATTTGATTTATGCCATCTTTTGAGTGAATGTCATACTAAACATCGCTGTCATAACTCAATTCACCTTCGCAAACTAATGCATAGATAACATCTCTTAAAATGTATATATGTTTTTTGACATCCTGGTATATATTAACATACTAATTCATACTTTGTCAACATTGTTTTCTTGTAGACATGTAAGCAAGGATGATAACTGCTACATTTTCTAAAAGAGGTTTCCAAGCATTCTGGGAGCTTTTTCTAGGAACTACGCAGTGCTACTAAACAGTTGTACCTAAATGGCACTGACTGATGGATAGACTGAACAAATTTCAACTGAATCTCACTGAACTTTACAGCCTTCATCCTCATGTTCTTCTTTCTTAACCAACTCCAAAGTAGTCATTTTTTAATGATAACACGTTCAGATTGGCTTGGAAGGGACAGTCGGTCTTGCACTATTAATGTGACAGGCTTACCTTCCTAACTATCAAGATTCAGCATCGTAGAAGCCTACATCAATATTTAAATAAAACATTGACTCTTAACCCTTAGACTGAATATGATTTACTGTGATGACACTATTAGATTTCAAATATCATAGTGTAAGAATAGGAAAAGACAAAGAGGGAAAAAGAAAAGAAAAATATATATTCTGATGAGTAAACTGATAGATAGCTTTTAAACTTATATGAGAAATTTAATGATGATAAACAATTTCTACATTAATGGCTTAAAGTAGTTTTTTAACCAATCTATCAATCTATCATATTTGGTTATTTGATACTTTTTTGGTCATAAGCACCTTTCTCATTTTTATTTATCTCAAAGATTTAAGTATTTTCTTAATTTACTCTGTGAAGCTTCTGGAATCTTTAAAGTGACAAAAAAATGGAATATTATTTTATTCTACTTATAATGTATTGGAAACCTCTGCATAGGCATAGTGATGTCAACGATTTTTTTCCATGATACTTCTTTCTAACAAACCATGAACTTTACATAGAAATAATGTCATTTGTTTTTAAAGCTTACCTGGAACATTTAAGGATTTGCCAATTATTAAAGCAATTTTATAAACAAGAAATGCAAAGATACCTTCGTGGTCACTCGGTCAAGAAATAACCTTGATGGGATTAAAATTGGTTTTCAGTCTTTGCTCAAGACCTTGACAGCCCTGAGGTTCATGTGGTTTTCAGTACCATAGATTTTCAACCATTTTACCTTTTATATTTATCTTTGTTCTTCCTGTGATAGTTCCCTGCCAAAAAACGAGAAAACTATATATGTGGGTACATATACATATCCATGTTCAAAGATATATATATACTTAATATACATATGCATACTATCATATTCTGAATCATTATTAATAAAAGACTGTCAAATTATAAAAACAATCTATGCTACAATTATGTAAAATAGCCAGTTTACAGATACTTGAATTGAGAAGTGATTTATCAGAAATACAGGAATCAGAGGTCACATCTGCAACTGGTATGTTATGCCTATTTCCATCAGAAAAGCTATTTAACTGTCTTTGGATAACCTCTTTCCAAACAGAAAATAATAATTTTCTTACTCACCTCACCATATCTTTTTAGATTTTTATTTTGCTCATATTTTTAAGCTCCACCTCCAAATTCTAACTCAAAATTATATGACTACTATCTCAGCCTTGTTTGAGGGTAATATTCTCTCAGTGCTTTTCAGCCTGCCAGCCCTCACCCTTTCCACAACACTCCTGACCTTAAGTTCACCAACAAGAAACATTTTTATAATTTTTTCCTTTGGTGTGTATGTGTGTGTGTGTGTGTGTGTGTGTGTGTAAAATAACTATTTTGGACAGTAGATGGGTTACCTTAAGTTGTATTCCCTAAGTTCTTCTGTATTGAATATGAGCAGGTTTTCTGTTCTTTTAAGTTTTTCTCTTTTGTTTTTCTAACTTGTTCTGCCATGGCACAAATACTTTTGCTTTTTTCTTCTACAAAGCACATCTTTGTATCTTATTTTCTCAACTCTTACTGCCTAATGGAAAGGCAAATGATTATTGAATTTTTCTGTTCTGTCAATTTTGTGTCACATAATTCTTACTATTCTCACTCCAAAAGCCTTGGTATTTTTATATATCTTGCATCATCCATGTATGTAAAAAATCATTTAAAAAGTATTGAATTTTATAAGTTGTACTATCTTCTTTCTTTGAGAAATTTGATATTAATATTTGTGACTCTTAGTCCTAAATATTTCTATGGAACTCTCTTTTATATGGTATTCATTTTTACTGATCTATTTTCATTTTGTCTTAATTCGTTCACTTATCTTTTAAAACAAGTTACTTTTTTAACCTTTTTTCTACAATAATATATACATCCAATTAACTTTTAAACATTAATGTTTTCATATTTCTTAGTTTTACTATTGCTGAATAGTAAATAATGATGATGTTCATAATTAATGTTAAAAGTAACATATACTTTCAGAATAAAAACTCAAATTAGCAAGAAATATTTGTCCTAACATCAAAAATGTTTTGAAAATGTTAAAAGGCAACAACTAAAATTTAGCTCACATGAACTTCTAGGCTTGTAGTGTACTTTTATTCTACTCTGCATACCTATGTATATTTGTTTTTTTCTTATATCTAAATAATAAAAAGTGAGTCCTCAACAGTATAAAATTTCTTCCTACTTAAGGAAGATTAGAAGGCCAAATTGTTAATCAAGAACTCACACTGGGTGGTGAACATATCATGCAACAAATAGACGATGAACTGTAGAATTGTACACCTGGAACCTGTGTAATTCTTGCTAACTAATGTCACTCCAATAAGTCTAACAATTAAAAAATTTATCTAAAAAAAAGAAAGCATAAATACAAAACTGAAGAATACTAGATATTTAAAGGGATAGCTTTCTTTTTAAATTTTCATGTAATATAATTATAATCATTACTTGACAATATGAATATTAACTATTATCACTCATCTAAGTTAAAAGTCTTGTACCTCTTTTAACAGTATGTTTGGTAAGCCAATATACTGCTGATTATCTGAACATATAGCTTTATCTAAAATTTCATTTTTCATCGGCCTTTTGGCTAAGATCAAGTGTAGTAAAATTTCATTTTTCTCTGGAACACTAGAAGTTCACAAAAAAACCTGAAATCACAGAAGAGAAAAGATTAGAAAAAAAGACATAGCATCAAATTCACATCTCACCATCTATATTGTGGAGAATGATTAATTAGCTTTTAAGAAAGATATATTGACTAGATCACATTGACACAAATTTTTGTTTCTATAATAGCTCTATTTATAACTAAATTTGTTTCTGAGTACCTTTTCCCTAACTTAGTAAAACTCTTCCTAAGTTACTATTTTGTCATTATCTTCTTTTTCATGAAATGAATATATCTGAGTAGTATAGTACTTCAGAGTCATGTCCAATTGGAGATGCTCACATTTTGCCTTTGTGTTCTGTGAGTTTGTAATAAGAAAGGTGATATTTGGGCTGTCAGATGAAAAGAATAAATAATTAAGCAAATGCTTGAGTCCATATATTAAATAATATAAACTCTTAAAATAGAGCCAAGTACATAGTAAATGTTCAACCAATTAGATGTCTTCTGAGCTTATATTTTATAAGTTTTGTGACTTCTGAGTCCCCACATCATTAACCTGTGAGAGACAGGTTAGAGTTAGCACATGCATAACCCCAATACGCACATTATAAATTTTAACTGTCATTGCTGTTTGAATGTGATAGATGGAAAGTAGTGTGGCTACTTTCTTCACTTTTCACCAAGCAATTTAATAGAACAAATGACATTCAGGACTTATAATCATTGAACAATGACATTAAAGAAAAGGACGTAATATACATGAACTGGTAATACAAATGGAGGATAAAATTGTTGACCGTTTCACGAACTATTGATGATAAAATTTTGGTTTCTAAAAAGTTTAATGTAGCTTGTTAAGGTACTTTTCTGACAGCAAATTATTAAAATAATTATCAGTTGACACAAAATCCTTTGGCATCAATATTACTCTTAAAGAATTTATATAAAAATCATTTATAAGTTAAATGTCTTAAAATTAGCATACATATTCTGAAACCTCATATCAATCTTTAAATGGACTATAATAAATCCTTAAGTCTCAATTTGGACAGTCCGAGGTATTAAGTATTTGAATGAATGTATACTATACAAACAGAATTTTGCGATTCAAGGATGATTTTAAGAAATGAATACTTTCCCACAACTGTAAATTAAGCAAAGAGAATATTTAAATTGACAACTGTTGGAGCATAAAAGTCCTGAATGATAGCATTTAAAAATAGGTATTTTGTGAGTGATATCTTAAGGTCTATTTCAATAATGCATTTTTGTTTGTTTGTTTGTTTGTTTCACATATTTATTTTTGGTCATGCAAAGTCTGAAAGGGCAGACCTGAATTGAGTCAGTAATATGGACTGCTTCTAATTGTCTCTACCATATCAAGGGACTTCCAAGATCATTATGACCTGGCAAGAGGCAGACAGAGAACTCACTCTGCCTGTTTATGCTTTAGTTTAGAAATGATACACATCTCTTCCATTATCACCTATTTGCCAAAATAACCACATTGATGCAACTGAGTTACAGACAGCTCAGTAAAACTGTATTCCATATGCAGTAAGTGGCCGCATTAGTATATACAAGAAAAAATTAAAATTGGGGAATGTAGCATAAGATATGAGAAAAGATGTAATAAAGAACAACACATTCTTAAGCAATTCTGTCCCAAACCATTGTTGTGCGTTGTTTTCCTCCAAAATAGTTTATTTAAAAAATTCAATGTGTCAGGATATGAGAGTGTATTGCTGACTTTTGAAAGTACAGAGGGAGAAAAAATTGCCCAAAGGAAATTGTATCATTAATACCTTTATCATTTAATTTTGTGATGAGTGAAGAGGAAGCTTAAAATCAGGTATTTCCTCTGTTAAATGGTTCTACATTTAATTTAAAAAATTAATTTTTGAGTATTTCATTTGGCAATTTAACAAGCATGAGACACAATCACTACCTATCTTTCTTAGATTCTAGAGATACAAAAATGACTAAGACAATATAGAGCCTATTTCCGTGTTCTAGGTGGTCAGCTTCAGAAAGCCAGTGCTTGTGCAGATAACTAAGGAATTCTTGAAGAGATTGCAACATGATTGGGGAAATAGATATAAAAGTAATTGTGATGCATTTTAATAATGAAAAGAGAAGTGAAGTAAAAGCAAATAATGATTGTATGTAAATTGAGAAGGGGTGAGAGAAGAGCTTAGTATGAAGAAGACATCTTGAGAGGTATTTTTTCTGAGGCCATTTTTTTTCAAGGTAAATGTAATTCCGGTGATTGAAGAAGTAGGAAAATGACATTACAATATTTATTTTACTTTGATAGCTAAAAGAAAAGCTTCATACAAAAAAATACATTTGTAACATTCTTTTTTTGTTTTTTAATCTAACATGTGGTAAGAGAACCTACTCTAAATATGTACCTATACCCAGATGTACTGGGTTTCCCATGCACAGCTTCAGGCCCTTGTCTTGTGTCTTTCTTGAGGCCATATCCTCAGGAATGTTTCCAGTTAAATCAACCTGAAAAGAAGTGTATATTTTATGGGAGATTTTAGGGACAGAAAAGAAAAGGGGGTTTAATTGAATACCCCACAGTAAATTCTCAATTAGATCTCATTGTAATCCTCCCTAAATTTTTCTCTCCATGAGTTTTTCCTCTCTTCTGTCACAAAGCAATGAACAATCTACTTTATTTTTCTAAACAATTCAGCTTTCATACTCTGGTCTTATTCTCAGCAAAGAAAAACAAAAAGCTTGAAATGCAATCTATGTTTTTCAACATGTTCTGTATAAAGTCTCTTCAACTCAGTAAGTGGTATATCTAGTTATTTAACTATAATAATCAGGTTTCTTTTGAGGGGTGAATAACACTAAGGAAAAAATTACTCCATGAAGTTAATAAGAAATCATAAATTTCTTATTTTTTTTTTCTGAAGATAGAGTTAGAGAGAAGGATGTGGAATTAGTGATGGCAAGTTTAGGTGGAAAGATAAACAAAGCCAAAGACTAGTTAAATAGATTTCAATAGGTAATATACTATTGCAGTAGTAAAGAGGCTCCAGCATGAACTGAGCTCAACCTCAATTTGTACAGAGGAGATGAGGTGATTTAAAGGAAAAATGATGGAATAATGAATGGTGTGAGCAGGGTCTCTGTCAAACAAGGCAAGTGAAAATTTACAGTGTTGGTTGGTTAGGCCAGCTGTGTCTGCTAGCTGGCAATTACCAAAGTTAGGATTCTATACTTCCACAGAGACTGGGAGAAGTTCCCATCTTTCTGATGGGTTACATTTCAGAAGAATGGCTTTCAGGTCACTAAGAAAGACATTGATGAGTTATATTAATAGGAGGTACAAATGCATCACAAAGGAAAAACAGAATGATTCACAGTTGTAAGGTCTTTTTAAGAAGGGTGGTCAGGGACCTATTAGCAAGTTTTTGCTGAAACAAAGAGTAATTCTTTTGGCAGCATTGAGCTTTCTCATACAAGAATTTTAAGGGGGTTCAGGGTCATCCTAGACATGCTGCCCTCAGCTGTTAGAAAACAGGTTAATGTTTAAGTTTTTAATATGGGGTGGCAGTGGGTAGATACAATCATTTGTGCTGAGAGCCTGTGGTTTTAAAGACCAAGGTTGAGGCCCGGTAGAGAAGTGTTCAGAGTAACCTGGATAGGATAGAATCTTTTATGAGGTGTCATCAGGATGGTACTTATAGTTGGAGTCATGAGCTAGTTTATATTCACTAAGGGCTTTGGGGAACACTCATAATGGGAAATAGGAGGAGACAGTATGAGAAGTAGGGACAAAGATCAAATGGTTTGTAATCATAGAAGCTAAGTAAGAAGAGGGTTATGGGAAGAAATAAAAAAAGAATAAGACACTGTGAAGAGTGGCATATAACTTACCAAAGTATCGTTGAGATGTGTCAAGAAGAGCACAAGAAAAAGCTAAAACTGTACTAGTTGAATTTGGTTCATTAATTTTATCTCTTCTGCCAATGATACTTTATTTTGTAAAGAGATGTACAAGTAATAAATTGGAAAGTAATCTACCATTAGGGGGATTATGATTGGAAGTCTAGAAAAGCATAAAAGCTAGTAGCAAGCACAACATTTAAGTGGTTGATCATGTTTTTTTTTTTTTGGTAGGCCAACTATCAATCAGTCTGAGTATGGCATTTAATTGTATGTTGAAAGTCAGATTTCAGGCTCAAACTTTGAGGTGCAAATAAATATGAAGTTCAGTTTTCCTGAATGTTCTAACAAATAAGAAGGCCCATGATGGCAGAAGATGAAAAAGAAGTTTAAACCCAGAGGTGGTATTGTTGATATATGACTCTTGTTAAGTAGAGAAAGTGAAAACAGTTGAGAAATGTGAGGGTAAATAAATAAAAGGTCTGATAAATAAATTGAAGGTAACTAGGAAAGATGAGGATGAATATAAAGACAGGAAATAGAGTTTTTAAGTTTGGTCAGATAAATTTAGAAATGAATGCTGGTGAGAAATAAAAATAATAAAAAATAGCTTGCATACACTCAAATGATTAGCATTAGAGAGCAGTGGAAATTTAAAGATATTTTTATTAGAATGGATATGTAATTGAAGTAAATGTGGAAAAGCACATATATCTCCCTGAATTTTTATACCACATAATTGGAACTTAATTAATAGCATGTTAGTGAAAAACAGAAGAGGATTTCTTCTAGTAGATTCTAGGGAATTCTACTTGTTTTTGAATATCTTCTTTTTTACAGGGTTTGGCACAGAGTAAGTGTTCAATAAAGTGTTCTTCTTACTATAATTGCTTGTGTTTGGGATATTTGCAGGGAATTACCTGTTTTTATTTTGCTTTAAACATTAGTTAAATGTGTTTACATTTATACACCTTCTACTCCATTTAAACATTTTGAGACAATTTTATTTATTTAAACCATAATTCAATGGGGAATATTTTATAAGTTGAGCCTTTATTTTTTCTATTGCTATTTTTAGTTGGCTGGCCAATGGCTTTTTCTTGCATTATGGTATTTTAATATTGTGTGCACATGTAATATATAGTGTTTTATGTAATAAATTTATTATATGTATGTAGCAAACATAAAATTCTAATATATCACATGGTTTTTATAAGATCAGAAAATAATCTTTTTTTAATTAAATAAAATTCCAATATGTTTTCATACTGAGTTGAAACACTCTATAATTTCTTAGGGATTAAATATTTCTATCCATTTCTCAAGTTTCATTCTATTTCCAGTACTAATTTCCACCTTGTTTGTTTGTAAAACTTGTCCATAGAGAATCATGCCCTTTTTTATGATCCCCATCATCTGAAATAGCCTTTCTCTATTGTTCTGCTTTATTAGCTTCCCATCTTTAAAAACAAAAACAAACAAAATAACATTTTATTTATGTCTTTACTTCCTCTCCTATGCCTCTCTATCCTTGTTTCTTTCACATTATTTTATCAAATTTTAGTATTTTCTAATATTTTAATTTTCTAGTAGTCCTACCACTTTTCCACCTAAGAGAACATCAAATATTTACATTATTATTCTACAAGTACACTCAAAGATACAATAAGTGGTTCAAATGGCTAAGCTTATACCAAGGCATAAGAAATAAACTGAAGCTCAATTTCTTGTAATAAAAATTATATTTATAAATGTAAATTGTGACCTCTTAGAGTTCAGAAACCCATTCTTAAAATAGCTGTTATTTTCTAATATTCTACATTGTTAAGCATAATTAGCTGTAACCTTGTATAAAGCAAAACAAAACAAAACAAAAATTTGCTGACATACATTAAGCTCTTTGTCGTAGGCACTGTTTTAGACACATTATATATGTTAACTCATATAATTATTACAAATTCTTTATGAATTTGATACTATTATTATTTCCACATTATAGACAAGGAAATAAAAATGCAGAAAAGTTAAATTAATCATCCATGATCATATAGCTGGTGAAGTGATGGTGCAGGTATTCAAAACCATTATCTGAATCTAGAGTTAGTACTCTTAATTATCACCCTATGTGCTTCTCCAGAATTCTAGGTCTTGGACATATAAAAAAAGCATAACTATACAGACTCTTATTTTCAATAGATTAATGTAGTAGAAAATCATATTGGCTTATTCAACAAATAATTTCAGTTTCCTGCTCTGTGCCTGGAACTTTGTTCACTGTATAGGATACAACTGAGAACAAGCCAGTCACGTTCCCTGCTCTTATTCTAGTGGGGTGACAGATGAAAATAACTACAATAGCAAACAACATTCTAATATTATGAAGGAAACAAACAAGGGACGAAGCAAAAATACTATATAAGCAAGTAGATAGTATTTAATTTGATGGGAATAGATCAGGCAGAAACCCCAATAGTGTTTGAAATACAGGGTAAAGGCAAGGATTTCTTTTTGGTTTTTGTTTGTTCTTTGGTTTTAAAAGAAAAGGGAAATAATTACTTTAATAGAACAAAGGAATTTCTATTGGTGGTATTAAACTAAGTAATTCTTTAGCTGTATATAGCTATTTATGGATTCTAAAGATTATTTGTAATCATCAGTCCTTGTGGTCAGGAAGTCTGCTTTCCTGTTAGATTTAGTTGTTTGGAAGACAGTGCTGGACTAGCCCAGTCCAAAGGGTATTTTGCCTGTCAAACATTCTAAAGGTTCAAAGAGCAAGACACACAAGGTTTGTCCTCTCAGATGGTGACTCCAACTCCATTTTTGAAGTGATTTCATTTATATAATTTTTCTCTTTGAATCAAAAATAAAGTGATAATAGAAAAAGTAGGTACAACACTCTCTCGGTTAACCAGAACTCAAGCAACCAGCCTCTCAAGCAACCGACAAAAAAATCAAAGGAAAAGCATTCTGGTAGAGAGCTGCTGCAGCATTTGCAACTGTAATAGCTTTTGCAGAACGGCAACATTTCTTCACTCTCAACTTGTTACGCAGGTGCCCATCATGCAAAGCATGACTTTGTGTGAGAGGCATAGGGCCCCAATGCAAGCTAATATGCATTTGATTTTCAAGAAACCTACATGCAGGTTTGTCAGTACAGCATCATCTGATGTAGATCCCAAACCATCCACATCCTCTTCTCCTGATCCTGTCCTAGCTACATTGTCCCGTACTGATGATCCTGATACGATGTCTACCAAGTAAACTCTCTACCCTTACTGTGACAATTTTAAGTGTATGTGTGGTTTTTTTCTAAGTTACTTGAAGTTAAAACAATTATGTTACTGACATTTATTAAGTTGAGAAATGTATTGACTGCCATTTAACTAAAATTGCACACTGCAGTAACATAGTTGTTTTTATAATAAAACAGTTACACTGTTTGTCTTTATTTGTCTTAATTTGCTTTTAATTACTGTATTTCCATATTAATATAAAGGCAATACAGAGTTCATGCTGTGGTATTGTATGGCATAGTATGCGATATAGTCTTAAGCAGGTCCTGTTTTTAATAGTAACTCTCAAGCAACCAGAAACTAGATTTATCTGGCATCTACCAATCCCCATGGATGCTGGTTAACTAAAGTCTACTGTATCAGTAATACCAGACCAACTATCTAAAGAAAGAAGGGCAGAGCTGAAAGCAGTAAAGAGGAAGAAGAGGAAAAGGAAGAAGAGAAGGAGGAAGAGGAAAGAGGAGAAAGAAGATGAAGAAGAAAGGATGAAGGGGAAAGAGGAGGAGGAGGAGGAGAAGTACATACATTAATACTGCTGAAATGCTGTGCTTCTGATAAAGTCCACGTTGTAGCTCGTTTTGACTTACTAATAACTCAATTTAGAAGGCCCTTGTCCACTCTGGGATGGGATTCATAAGAAGCTACAAGTATGAGTTCGGTCCACTTAATTGTAGGCACCGCATTAATTGTTTAACTAAACGTGGACAATTGACAAATGTATAGGAAATATGTTTTTCTTGAAGTAGCTGACTTCTCACCAGAGAATAGCTCACAAACTGGACATAATGCTGTATTTGTTAAGAACCCATGCAGTACTTGTGCTATTTTTAGATTTCCAAAGCCTTTATTTATATACCTCCCTCAAGGCTGTGTTTTTGAAGTAATGTCTCACCTTTTCTTGTTGTGCATTAAAAAAAATGCCCACTTTTTATGGCCCATTAAAATAATGTAATGTAATACATAATCAATAATTAATGATTAATAATGTACTGAGTTATCCTTTGCAGAGTATTATTTACAAGAAAAGTATTTAAACAAAAACACCTGGAAAGGGCTTAAAACATAGAGAACCTCTATCTAGTAATGTGTCTTGAATAACTTTATAGTACATCTTGGTCTTAGTTTAGACAAGAACGTCCCAATTTCTCTCTTATCATATTAACAAAGCATCCTCTATGATGTTTATAAGTGAATTGCTGTTGAGAATATTTTGCATTGTATAAATTAATTAAGGGAAATCATAGATCTAATCCAGACAC
This sequence comes from Lyroderma lyra, assembly GCA_004026885.1. Lineage (NCBI taxonomy): Eukaryota > Metazoa > Chordata > Mammalia > Chiroptera > Megadermatidae > Lyroderma > Lyroderma lyra. The sequence goes on along the minus strand of PVJL010005386.1, from coordinate 48,333 downwards.
CTGGAAATGGTCAGAGATACCTTTTTCTCAAGAATGTTCTGGTTCATGACTTTGGCCTGAAGATTTACTTCATGTTCTCACAAAGGCACTGATGTTTGGTTCCAAGTCAATTTTTAATTATATTTCTCAAAGAAAGTCTGTACATACTAGGTCTTCTAGCCTTCCTTTGGATGATGAAGTATGACATACCTGAGGGTTTTGAAACCTTGGAATTCTTGTTTTTCCTGACAGCACTTCTTATACCAACACTAGCTTAATCTTGGATGAGTCAGTTTTATCTCATTCCTTCTGAGGAAATAACACAACTATAATTACTGTATGCTCATTTTTTCCCATTGTTTATATTTCTTCATTTCCATTAGTGGTGACACCTAATAGAGGTATTTGTTGACACATGTCTGAGTCCATATAATTTTCAGCTGAGTTTGGGGTTCAGGCTAAAACAGAAGATTTTTAACTTTTTAAATCCTGAAAACACACATATACAGACACACACAATGAGTGAGATTAAATAAAAAATAAATTTAAAAAATTACATCAGTTAAAAGCCTGAAACTGCTTCAATACTCCCTTGGGGCAAATCATCCTGGTTTCAGAAAAAATCAAGTAAATAGGCCTGTTTTGTTATGCAATGAAAAGCAAAGAGTCTGTTCTAACATGTAAATATTTGAGGTACTCTTGCTCCAGGGAATTGAAACTGCTTTGGTGATGATAGTAAAATTTTGTCTTTGTTAAAGATAGTTTGCATGTCTGCAAACATATTTGCTTTTGAGAAAAAAAAAAACAAAAACAAAATAAATGTGTTTTAGTAAGTAGGATAATGAGGACCAAAGAGAGAGTAGTATAGAGTTACCATATGTTACCGTGTATAATGTATAGTTTTTTACCCAATTTTGTGAGAAAAAAATAAAGATGTATATTATACATGGGAGCACATTATACACAACAAAATATGGTATCCCTATTTGAACCCTTTGAATGGATTGTGTATCCTCTTGTTAGAGGGGTGAGGGCCTGAAGTTTTCCCATTTGTAAAAGGTAGCTTTAGGCACTAGAAGAGCCGATTCCAAGTACTCAAGAGCAATGCCATTTTATAGAGCTCTTCATTCATGGAAACTCACATCATTAGGAGCTACTTGGATTGGAATCTTTTTTCCATTATATATCTAATTAGTTATTTTTGTTACATAATAAAATTATTAATTTTGTTTTACTTATTTATGTAATGCTTGCCATCTAACTGAACTCAAGTTTTCACTGGATCCTCAATATTGTCCTGGTGTTTACTGACAAAAAGAAAATTTTTCCCTATAAATTGGCTCCTTGTTTAAATTTTTAGACAATAATGTAGATTTTTAAATTTGTTTAGTTTTTATTAAATTAGACTGGTGAAAAAATGTTGAGCTCTTTAACAGTTAAAGGATTTAAAGACAAAGATTCAGGTCAAAGTGTACAGGTAAAAGCTATTGCTGTGGTTTAGGTGTGATAATGGTTGCCTCTCCAAACGTTTGGCAGCCTGTATTGAACCATCCACAATCTGAATGGATTTCAGATTATTTAGTCATACCCTGGTCAGTATTCTCTACTCCTGCATATTAGCCCCAGCATATGTGATCTGTTAATGGCCTTAAATAATCTGGGGAAATAAAAACAAAAGCCTGTATCTGAAAGTTAACTTTAAACAATCATTTCATTTTATTTTATTTATTAATAAGAAAAAAAAATGATGCTAAATCTTCAAGCCAGAGAGGTGGTAGTCTAATTTATAGTAAGCAATCTACCTTGAAATCTATTGCAATCTATTCCCTAGTTAAATAGTGAGAAATGGGGGTAATCATCCATCCAGTTAATCATTTGTAAAACATTTTGGTAAGGTAGACCCATGAGAAAATAGATATTTTTATTTCCTATAATATCTCCACTGACCGATAATTAAATCATATCCAAATACCTAAAAATGCTTCTATATATATGAGAGAGTTTCAGAGAAAGTCTCTTTTGGACCTACCAATAGTCCTGTGGCCAAACTTATAATAGAAATGTCAGTATTTATCATGAATTTTTCCCCAAAATTGATGCTTATTCTCACATTATTTTATGCATTTTCTTCAGGAAAGTTCCAGGTCTACTCTAACAAATTTAACAATTCATATACCATACAATTTATGCATTTAAACTGCATACTCCAATGGTTATTAGTATATTCAGGGTTTTATAATCATCCGTACAATTAATTTGAGAATATTTGTATTATTCTCCCACCCTCCAAAAGAATCCCTATACCAATTAGCAGTCACTTCTTATGCCCCACAATGCTCCCTAAAAATAGACAATGGTTAATTTACTCTTTATCTTTAAAGATTTGCCTATTCTGAACATTACATGTAAAGGAAATTATAGAATAAATCGTCTTATGTGACTAGTTTCTTTCATTTATTATAATACTTTCAAGGTTCATCCATGTTTTAGCCTGTATCAGTACTTGATTCTTCTTTATTGATGAATAGTATTTTATCATAAAGACATACTACTTTTTATTCATCCAATAATCAGTTGATCTATATTTGGACTGCTTCTGCTTTTAGTTATAATGAATAAAGCTGCTGTGAATATTTGTTCATATGTGCATATATGTTGTCACTTCTCTAGGTTATAAACCTAGGTCACATGGTAGTTATACGTTTAGCATTTTCAAAAATTGCCAAACTGTTCTTCAAAGCAGCTATACCATTTTGCATGCCCACCATACTGTGTGACATCTTTGTCTAAACTTTATATTACCTTTTTTTATTACAGTCATCATATTGGGTGTGAAGTAGGATATTGATTTGAATGTATCTGATGGCTAATTATATTGAGCATTTTTCATGTTCTTATCAGCCATTTTTATACTTTTATTGAAGAAATATCTATTCAGATATATTGCCCATTTTTTCATTGGGTTATTTGTTACTTTATTGTTGAGTTGTGAGAATTTTTTGTATATTCTCAATACAAGTCCATGGCCACAAAATAATTTGGAAACGTTTGCTCTCATGACTGTGAGTTAATGTTTTATGCTCTTGATAGTGTCTTTTGAAGCACAATTTTTGTTTTAATTTCTGTGAAGTTAATTTATCTTTTTCCTTTTGTCATTTGTGCTTTTGGTATCATGTCAAAGAAGGCTGTGCCTAACCCAAGTTTATGAAGATTTACTCGTATATTTTATTCTAAGAGTTTCATAGTTTACGTTCTACGTTTAGGTCTTGGATACATTTTGAGTGTGCATGTGTGTGTATATGTGTGTGTGTGTGTATGTGTGTGTGTGTATACATATATGTGTAAGACCATGTCATTTGCAAATAGAGATAATTTTACTTCTTTCTAATTCAGATGACTGAATCTTCTATACAATATTGAATAGAAGGGTAAAAGTGGACATACTTGTCTCATTCCTGGTATTATGAAAAAAGCTTTCATTTATTCACTATTAAGTATGATAAAAACCTTGGCTTTTCATAGGTTCTTTTTATCAGTTTGGGGGAATTACCTTGTGTTTTTAGATGTTTAGGGATTTTTATGATGAAACTATATTGGATTTTATCAAATAAAACTGTAATTCAGCCATATCAGTATAGGTTCTTTGCAATGAATAAGACTGAACACTAGAAGAGCTATAGATTATCTGACCCCCAAAAGTAAAAATAAAAGGAAGGAAGGAAGGAAGGAAGGAAGGAAGGAAGGAAGGAAGGAAGGAAGGAAGAAAGGAAAAGAGAAACTTATTAGGGCAATTTTAGGGAATGGTATAGTTTAAGCAAAATGTAAATAGTGTTCCCTTAAACCTAAAATATAGCCATGGATACTCTTTGTAGAGTTCAATATCAGGTCTAGATGTGAACTACACCCAGAATCTTAATTCAAAGGAAGCTGCAAATTTCCAGTTAAGATAGATGTGGAAATGTTGTTTCCAGAAACGTCTTATTTTAATAAGTTCTGTACTAATCTTCAAACAGCAAAATTTCTGATACACTTTCACTTTAGAAAATATGCCAGTGAATAAGACATTACTATTCTTTCAACAGGAGTGACCATTATGATGCTTTATAGTTGTAGCATGTTCTTGATATAAATACTATTTTCTGTTAACGTTGCAACAGGATTTACCTTTGTTTTATCCCAGCCAAATACATGTAAATGTGTTGTACATGTGGCTACCTCCCAAACACTTCCTTTACTGCCTTTCTCGTTTTGTAGACTCTTACCCTGACTTTATAACATGGTACAGGCAGGGAGGAGGTGCTGTTCCTTCTTTAGTGGTGATGAGATGAAGGAGTGTTTGCTGTGAAGTCTTCTGAATGGCTGTCAGAATAAGGGTTGTCACTGTGCCAGGGTAGTCAGATCAATTTTTCCACTTATGGCTGTAAAAATCAGAGTCCAGGAAATTGGTTTAGTCATGAACGGGTCTCCTTTTTCCACTTCCATAAAAGCCTATCAGGACCTTATACATGCTTAGGCAAAACCAGTTACCTAATCAAAAGGGGCTGTGAGGGAAGAGGACTCTTATTTTGAACATACACAGAGAGAGAGAGAGAGAGAGAGAGAGAGAGAGAGGGAAGGAGAGAGAGAGATACTTGTATATAGGGTCTGTATATATAAATAATGTTCTTTTATAATAAGTTCATCATCTATACCAAATACTTTATTACAAAATCATAAGCATGTAATTATGTAACCTAACAATATCACACTTAAGTACACTTTAGGTAAGATTTTGGGTGAAATGTTCAAATTGCAGTTCATCTCATGCAAGGCATTCACATATAGAGTCTGGCGTTACTTCTGATGGACCCTGTATGAGTATAGATGATCAAAATTTGCTTCTGTGGAAAGTATGGATCCATTGAATGAACACTGTCATAGTTCCTTTTGAAATTTGCTTATTCTATATTCTTGAGTTTCAAGGATATCTAACTCTTTATTGATTTACTCTAGTCAATATTTTAGGACTGGTTGACTGGATAGATAGGCATTTTACTTTAATTCTCAAACTACATGATTATCTGGCAGGACCAATAATTCAAACTTTTATTCTACCTGTTCAACTGATTTGGGAACTTTGATGTTCACACACACACACACACACACACACACACACATACACATACATTCACATATGCCACTTGACTCCACATTGTATTAAATCACCATAAAATGGACATAAATATTTTATGTTTTCTTACTAAGCTATTTTTCATCATTTTAAAATTTTATATAAGTCTTTAATTGGCTATTTGTTAATGACAGATACAATTTTAGAAGGAAATGAAATATCTTTTTGAGAAATAAATTACTGAAATATTTTAAAATGCAGCACCAGATTGTGATTAAGTGTACTGTCAGGTTGTCATCCATTACAAAAATAAAACAAAAGAGATTGTATGTAGACAGTGAGATGTATCATGTACTCTAGTAACCCTGGAACTAAGTCAGCAATACAAAAGAAGCACCTGCTTCATCTCACTGGTGATACCAAGTGGTTTCTTTCTGATTTATAGGGAAAAGTGGCCAGGAAGAATGTCTATCAAAGACAGCTGAAGGGGAAGAAGAGCGAGGATGGATTAATGAATCTGTTTTACTTGGATTTTTTTCAAAGCTATGCCATTTTTCATTCTACCTGTGAATTATGGAGTGTAATGCTCATATTACCAACAGACTTAACTTCATTTCTGAAATTATTTGATAGGGCAAAAAAAATCATGGAATGGATGATTTATTAATTAATAACTGACCGTTATCCTCCTCGCCTCAAATCAGAACACCTTATGATTTATATAAAAAAGAGATTGACAGGTTTTATTATGATTGTGTTTTATAAATTTACTTCCATCATCTTTGACCTAGGTTTTCATACTAATCACCTACATTAAGTTTTGGTAAATTGTTTTGCTGACTGTTTGAAAGGGGGCTACTCATGGTAAATTACTGATTACACAGTTCACCCGGAGTCAGACAAGTGGAAATTAACAAATCATTTGTTTGGTTCCAGGTTAGTGTAGATTGGTAACAGTGATACATGCTGTAAACCCATTTCTAATAAAACAATGGTGCTGAATTTTGTAGGTTTAGAAGCAGATTAATCTGCATTGAAAAGATGGCTTTAAAACTATCAATTCTGTGGACCTAGGTTTCAGTTATCTTTTTAGGAAAAAAGGAACAATAAAACAGACTTCACAGAGTAGATTCCATGTGAAGTGATATATGCAAAGCAATTAACATAATTTTTAGCAGAAAGAAAATGCTCCATAAATGGTAGCTATTGATTTTTTTATTAGTATATTTTTTCTATTGTATGCAGAAAAAAAGACAAGTGACAAAAATGTAATCACATTAAATAAATCTAATTCCAGTGGATTTAAGTGTCTTTCACTCCCACTAAATCCTACTGGCCACAAAATTAAATCTCTCTTTTAAACACGAAAACACCATTTTCATCTACCTATTTTCAGAAGATCTAAATAATTTCTTCACATTCCTTGGAAGAAAAACAATATAAAGGCTTTTTGTTAAAATGTAAATATCTTAGTATTACTGCCAAAGCTATACCTATGTTTTCTTAAACATGATAAGCATAGTAACAAAGGAAAACAAAACAACAAGAAGGAAACACTTTAATATAAATTTATATTTAAAAATGTATTCAAATATCTCTATGAAAAATAAAACAGCTACCCTATCTTATCCTGAAGATTGGGAATACAATTTTAAGAAATAATTACTCTTGTTCTTCACACTATCCTTTTTATGTGTTAGAATCTGTGTACGACCCTGTGTCTTTTTCTAACAACATTTAAAAGCATGCTTTAATGGGCAGTGTCATTTTCTTTTGTTTTTATGACATTTGAATCGAATCAAAGAACTTCCTGCATCAATTTAGTAAAACATTCTTTACCTCTATTTGATAGTTGTCAGTACGCAGTTGGATTTGGGCTTTTGGATATTATTGTAGTTTTTGATGTTTTCTTTTTTTCCTTGACCTCTCCAGATACAATATCAAAAAAGAACTCATTATGATTGTACATAAATATCTCTGACATGATCTTCAAAAGTTTCTCTAAATTGTTGTACAATGGATGCTTTTTGAAAATTAATCACTAAGATACGAAAATAAAAGAAAGTCACCGTCTTCTTAAATAAAAGGCAATTACCTAATTCAGGCTTTTTTTGATGAGCAGACTCCCTTTTCAATGACTTAGTTTTGCAAAAATTATTCCCATGAGCACTTCACAGCTCAGTTTTGCTGTGTGTAATTACCTAGCAATTATAGACCTCACAATTATTACATTTTTATTTTGAAGACTTTGTGAAGAAATCAATAATAAAATAACACACATACATATGTATTTTAAATGATTTTTCTGTATAGTAGACAAGTCTTTCCTAGATAAAAGTATAAATTTGTTCTTTCTTTTCCCCATCAGATGTGGGTTCTGTTGAAGGACTTGCCTATCACAGAGCCTGGGATACACTCTACTGGACCAGCTCCACTACCTCATCCATCACCAGACACACAGTGGACCAGACTCGGCCTGGAGCATTTAACAAGGAAGCTGTCATAACCATGTCAGAGGATGACCATCCACATGTTCTCACCCTGGATGAATGCCAAAAGTAAAAAAAAAAAGTTTATTTTTTATTTATTATAATAAGGCAAAAAGTATTGAAGTAATGTTAATTTGTAAATGAATTAACTTTAAAAATAATGGTTTTCTTTGAAGTTCTTTTCATAATTGATAGGATTATTTTTATGAAAGCTTCATAAATATGAATAACTAAAACCTGGACTCTTTAAATTCCATTATCGAGTAAAAGCAAATTTAAATAATGAAAAGGAAAATAGAGATAATACTGTACTAGAAAAAGTATATGAAGAAGACATTAGGCACAGCTGATTAAGAAGATAAATTTGCAAAAAAATAAAAAACAAACCCCAACATATTAACCTGTTTTGAAAACTAAAAGGAGTTTCTGTAATTTGATTTATTAATTTTAACAACTGGAGAACTCACCAATTGAAATACAAGGAAAACCAAAAACAACAAATCTTTGTGTGCAGCTATATTTTCAACATTAGATACTTGACAACAGTTTAAGTAGCTCACATCTATCTGTTTGATGAAGTACTGTGCGGGCATTTAGAATAATACTTATGAAGAATTCACAGCAAGAGAAAATGCTTGAGCTATAGAATAGATTGAATAAAAAATAAAACAAGTTAAGGGGGTTCCCTGGTGGTGTAGTGGCTATGTTTCAGCACTCTCAATGCTGTGGCCTGAGTTCAATTCCCAGCCAGGGAACTACCCACTCCCCCCCACAAAAAAACAAATTAGAAAACAATCATGTTTTCTGGGATGCCTTAAAGAGCACAATTATATGAAAACTAAATAATAAAGCTTGGGTTCAGTAAAAAAGAAATATTTATCTGTGGGGTTCCAGTTTCATATAATATGGTAAGAATATTTATTAACTACAAGAAAATCCTTTAATGTTTACATGAAACAAGTAAACAAAAGTCAGACCAATCTGGCTTCCAGTGAGCAGAAATAGAAGAGCTGTTTTTAAGTGTGAAGAAAAAATGAAGAATAAGAAACAATGACTGATAAACCCTGACCCTGGTCATTTGAGAGTGGGAAGACTATGTAAATTACTTGGTGTGAGACTCTTATAGAGCAAGAAGTGAAACTACACTTCATTCACTTAATTGAATACCTTAAATTTATTAATGAAGACTCTGAATTTTGAGAGATGAAAATTGCTAGTTGACTCCTGACAACTCTGGTGATTTGGTTCAGATGGACACAGGCCTTGGAAGCCTGGGCAGAGCTAGTTCTGCTCAGACTATAACTGTATTTGATCAGTGACATTGATCCTGATGGTTCACCTGAAGAACCTTAGGACAATATAAATGTCTCATTTTATCAATTCAAAGAATTTATAAAATAATTTGGAAATAAACATGAGGGTGATCACAGATGACATATATGATTGTTTTCATTGGTAAGTGCTTTATACTATAATTATGTATTACAGAGGCTAAAATTACACTTCATCTTGCATATGGTAAAATTTAATTTAGAATGAAACACAACAAAATATTTTGATTGGGAAATTACATGTAATTAAAATTTAAAGTATGGAAAATATTTTTATTATTATACATATCAATGACACCATCAACTCACTTCTATATGTTAACAGAAATTTTAAAATAAAATTTAAATTCTAGATGAAAGTTAGACTACTTGAGTTAAAAAATTGACTCAGTTGCTATAACTTTAATTACTCAAGTTCTCCTGACTGTGTTTGTTCATCTTTGAAATGAAAAGTAAAAGTAAAGGAACACTAGTACTTGAGAAATTCAATATTTCTTAAGCCAGCAATCCAGGAAGAGATTGCAGATAAATTACTTGTATTTAATATCTCATATTATATGCATAACTTTTAAAATGTTTTTACTAAAGTTTTCATTTTAAATGTCACAGTATATAAATAAAACTACAGCCTAATTTAAGAAAGTAGAATCCTATTATTACTTGCAAATTTACTAATTCATAGGACAAAATATTCTTGACACTTACATAGAATACTTTATATTCCGTAGAATACATTTTAAAAAAACTATGAACTATATTAACAAAGAGCACAGATGATCCAAGTTTCCTCAATTAGTGGAGGTTACTCTTTAAATTAGCAAGTAGAAGAATTTTTGTTACGAACTTGAAAATTGTCTAGTAATAACTTCTACATAATACTCAAAAACATATTGGATAGTTATTTTGTCTATAATCCTTCAGTGCCTTGAAATGATTACATATAGAAATGATATATGCATCTTGCTGTAAATATGAGCTATTATTTCAAATGGTTTTTGTTGGTATTTATTAAGCATAATTTTTCAAAGATTTAAAGCAACCTTCCAGTCAGCCTCTCTCCCTCCCCTTCCCTCCCTCCCTCCCTTCCCCTCTCCCTTCCTTCCCTCCTTTTTTCCTTCTTTCTTTTCTTCCACCCTAAGCAGCAACACCTGATTTTTAAATAAACACTTAGGGATAGTTCTATAAATGAAAGAGGAGAAAGAAGAACTGTTTCTGTAAATACAGGGCTTGGAGATGGGAAACCTACAGCTTCTCCACTCTACCAGAGGCTTCTAAGGGCTTCATGGAATCCTAGAGCTTCCTCAAAAAATAGTTTGACTAACACTGACTTAAAGCATTCTATAAAATATGAAAGTAACAAATATTGTATTTAAGGATTTGAGAGTAACCCCTGGAATTCCAGAAACAACTTTGTAATTTATGGAAAAATCACTGTGACACAAAACAAAGTGAAACAAACAATAAAAAATACAGGAGTTTAGTAATTATGTTCTCTAAAACATACACAAAGGAGAATACAAAATTTAAAAAGCAAACCCAGAAAAAGAAGGAGATTTTAATTTTCACCATCTGAAGAAAACAAATATAATTAGGTGAAGAATGATATCCAAAATTATTATACTGTATCTGCTGAAACATGATATTAATAAGTTAGAGTACATTTGCAATTTATAGAACATTTTAATAATCTTTTGTACCTGATCTTAATAAGTCTTTGCTATGTATCAAAGGACTCAATTTATTTAAATTACTCTTTGAGAGAATAGCCAGATTGTTTTTAAGAATTAGTTTCCAGGTTTCACTTAAGAAACTGGGAAAAACATAGATGCAAATATAATATACATGCTACTCGTTATTATCTAGATTTCCTTAAGGATCATGGAATATGAGACAAATAATTTTCCTTTTTTAAAAATAGCTTGACATTACCATGTTTCTACCAGTGTTTTTTGCTGTTAATGAAAATTTTAATTTATTTTCACAATTTTCATTCTAATTAGTTTAATGTTTTGGACCAACTGGAATGAACAGCATCCAAGTATCATGAGATCTACCCTGACTGGGAAAAATGCCCAGGTGGTGGTCAGTACAGACATACTCACTCCAAATGGACTCACCATTGACCACCGTGCAGAGAAGCTGTATTTCTCAGATGGCAGTCTAGGAAAAATTGAAAGGTGTGAATATGATGGATCCCAGAGACATGTAAGTTAACTGAGAATTTCTTGATTATAAATTTAAACAGGATGCCTTTGAAAACTATATGCTTTATGCTTGCATAAAATATGCATATCAAGGGATTTCTTATTGTTTGAAACAGATCAATCGAATAATATATTCAGTGAAAAAGAAAACTGTAAATATTTTGAATACTTTTTTCAAGTACATTTGCTACAGTGGAGACAGTTTGACTCTTAATGAACTTTATTCTGGAGAAACAATAACTGATTTTCTTGTTATTAATTGAACTGGAATTGTTAGAATGATTTGCATAAGCTTCAGTGTTATTTGTAATTATGTTGAAATAGGAAATGAAGTTGGTTAGTTGCCCTAGGGTAAAAGGAAAAAGAAAAACATTAGAAAAGAATGAAATGATCTTCTGTCTGCATTTGGGTCCTCAAAGCAACCTAAGCTTTGAAGAGAAAGGAATGGGATTCCTTTCACCATCAAGCCCATTCTCTGTCTCCTTCCTCTGGGTTCCGAATGAAATGTTAGTGGGAGTCTTAGTGCCGACTCTTAAGAACCTTTACAGCGGACACTTAGGGTCTATAGAATGGTGAAAGTTCAGTGCCTGCTCCTTGTCTTCTGAGGGCAGCACTCCTTACTTAGCAACTGGGAAGACTCAGGATTCAGAAGAATTAAGATCTGGGTGATTACAGCACTGAAGAAATCTTTACCCCCAGACTCCCAACCAAGTATACGCCTAAAGGACAAAATGATCCTCAGGCTCCTCATCCCTCCACTGCATTTCTTGAAGGGCCAGATGGTAAATATTTGAAGTTTCATGGACCATATTGCCTCTATCTGCTTAGCCTTACCGTGCTAAGCAGACATAGAGAACAAAGGTTTTGACACAATTAACATCCATTTTTTATGAGCTGGTAATCTATGCCAAATACTTTATTACAAAATCGTAGGCACGTAATTCTGTAACATAACAATATCACACTCAAGCACACTATATGAGATTTTAGGTGAAATGTTCAAATTGCTGTCCATCTCGTGTAAGAGATTCACATACAGGATCCAGTGTTACTTCTGCTGGACCCTTGTATGTAAATGAATAGGTGTGACAGTATTTAAGTAAAACTTATATGTAGTAACAGGCAACCAACCAACCAACAGGCCACAGTTTGCTAATGCCCAATCTGTATCATAAAGCACACTGTTTTAATTCAATTGATTATATACTTATACATATATAAATATATCTCTCTCTATATATAACATATTTATACATATATGTACATATTGTATTTTAGAGGGAGATTTATATTTACCTTGGTAAACTAAATATATACATACACATACATATGTAAGTATTACTTAACCTTATTTTGGTAATCATCTTGCAGCATATACACATTTCAAATCATTATGCTGTACACTTTAAACATAGTCACAGAGTGTCATATGTCAATTTAATTTCAATAAACCTGAGGAAAAAACCTCTGTCCTGTAGAGATGCAAATGTCAAGAAGAGAACATTACTTAAAGGTTCTGATTCTATTCCCCTACAGGATATTTACCGATTTTGTCTCTAACTTATAAATATATAATAATTTTCCTCTACTTCTCCAATAAATCAGTTTTAGCATCAAAACAAAATTTTGGTTAAGCCTGATAATTTGGAAAATATTTCAAAGTTTGTTACCTTCTTACATGCATCTAGATTTTCTCATCTTTATCTTCTTATGCCTTCTAATTAATTTAAAGGAAAAGTAATACTTTTGTTATTAAAACAAGCAATAATTTTTAAAATTTTTAACATTTTTGCAAATTTTAAGTTAATGACTATTCACTATTTTAAATACTTTATTCATTTTTCTTTCATTTTTAAAGATTTATGAGAGCTATCAACTTACTAATCATACTAACAGTCATTGAAGGCAAATGGTCCTCTACATACTGTGCTAAGCATTGTATATTTAATTTCATTTTCATACATTCCTGTGTGGTAGGAATTTTTAAGATTATCCTCATTTTACCAATGAGGGATATGAAGCACAGAGTTTAGTAGTTGTCCAGGAGGACCTAAGCCACGTACATGGAAGAAACAGGATTCTCTTACTAGTCATGGTCCCTCCCAGAGCCTGTGCTTTCAACCTTCATGCTATATATCCTTGGGAACATTTTTGTTTAGAAACACAGACCCAACTAAGTGTACATATGACCACTTCCTCATGCCTTGCAGCTAGCAATGAATATGTTTACTCCTTGTTGCTCATATTTCTTTAATATGTTACAATATATGAGGGGAGACGTCCCCCCTACAAAATGAAATCATCTTTCTTTAATGTGAGAGACATTGTGCATTCAGAATTTGTTTATCTGAGTCAACTGGTCAAAGTTTTTATCTGGATGTTTTGAGAAGGTTGAGTAACAATTTGTGGAAGAAACGTCCCGAACAGTAGCAAACAGGTGACTGATTCTTCCACTATAACAATGCACCTGCCCACACTGTGCTGTGTTCAGCAGCTTTTGACCAAAGCTGGCTTGACTCCCATGTCCCACCCTCCGTATTTACCCAGCCTGAGTGATATATCTTTTGTTTCCCTGGATGAATTTGTCCTCAAAGGGAAACATTTTGCCAATGTGTAAGAGGTGAAACAAAAAATCTCAGAAGCACTATATAGCCTCAAAATGATGAGTTTAAAAACTGTTTTGAGCAGCGCAAAAGTATCTCAATAGGTGTATTGCAGCAAATGGAGAGTACTTTGAAAGAGACTGAAGTTTAAACATAAGCATTAATGCATATTTTTTATAAATAAATTCCATTTTTGTCTCCCCTTGTATATATCCTTTGCACAAGTGAATGTTTTAATTTATTACTAAATTTGAAAATGTGCCTAGTAAAATCTAAAGTTCTACTGATTTACTTAATAAACTAAATAGATTGGCTTCTTTACAAAGTAGGGTCCATAGCTTGTCAGCATGTATCATATTATTTTGATACACACTAATAGACACATACAACTTAAAAGTGTTCCTTACATATTAATCTCTATTATGCTAAAACAAGTTAATAATTTGGAAACAGACTTACCAAAGCTCTTTCAAAAGAGGACCATCAGCATTGTGCTTTACCGTCATTGCGGGGACATTTATCATAGCCTGTCTAAAACTATGTAATAGATATTCTGAAAGTTTAGACATATCATAACACCTTTTCAATGGTACATGTTACATAAGGATTTTCTTTTTACTTTAGTAATTTTGTTCACCTTTACATTCTGGTCCCATTGTTTAGATGCATGAGAAATTGTGCAATTAGAATAGGAAAAAAACTAAACATTTATTTATTATTCAGATTGAAAATAATATTTATTATATTTATGTAATGTAATTTTGTTAAAGATGAGATTATAAAATAAATACTAGAATGGGGAATTGGAAGTTTATTTAATCCTTTAAAATTAAACTTTTCATGGAATACTGAATTTAAGCCTTTTTTTGGTATTAACTAATTGTATCAACATTACCAAGTTTGGTGAAGCCCCCGTGCCCTGATCACCTGGCTTTTAATAAAGGTGCATGTAGATAGTTTGAGTATAGAAACCATAAGACAACAATAAAACAAAAATTCAATTTTTTACAGTCTCTAGTAGCTTCTGTTTCTGTGTGAAAAACAAAAGTTCTGTATAGGTCTGCTCTGACCAAATAGATACTAGTTTTTATTTAATAAAAAGTACATTGAATAACTTCGAAATTCTCCCCTTTTACTTGAAAACCTACTATAGAAAAAAATGTGTTCTCCTTTAACTATAAATCAAATCAAATCTTGACGTAACACTTTTTATTTATGTTTTCTGTCTCTTTTAATTCGTATGTGATGAAACGAGATTTATTAATTTTTTTCATTATTTTTCATTATTACATCTACCTTAGTTTCATAAAAATGATTTTAATAAAGAACACCAAAACTTTAGGCCAAAGTAAAAAAGGTTCTGTAGGTTATTTTCAAAATTGTTCCTTCCTCCACTCTCTCTCTTAACAAAGTCATAAAAGCCCCAAATAATATTTCTTTCTCAAAATCCTTTCCTAGAGAGAAAGTGGCTATCTTTCAAGATAGTGATTTTTCAGGTCTGTGTTACAGATTACATACCTGAAGATGAATTCAATCATGTTTTTCTTTTGTGGTAAGTGGAAATAGCCTGATTTTGATGAATACTGACTTGTGAGTGGATGTTACTGTTGTTGTTTTATTTGTTTTTTTCTTTTCTACTCAAGACTGTGTAAAAAAGACAAATCTAGATACTAGCACACATAACTAATGACATTGTTCAGAAAGGTTCCATTTATTTATTAAATAAATAAATAAAAAACCACCTGTGCATGAATATATGGACTCACAGAATCAGGACAGATTGAGAATAAAGTTAATAATAGCAATTCTATTTTGAATATTACATTTCACCTCAGACAGGAAATGTCTTTTCTACCTCTCTGAACTTACAAGGACTTCTACTAATTTTCACAAAATCATAGAACATTATTTGTGTTGCATATAGCTACTATTTGTTTTTGTGCCTAATAAAGGAAATTTTTCCCCTGACATTTCTGACAGATGATTCTTTAATCACAGCTTGAATATTTTCATTTTTTATTTCACTAGAGGTACTTGATGAGGCAATTACTTCTAATTTTAAGCATTCTTTTTTGAGACAAAATCTGTTCATTTATGAATTCTGTCTTTAGATCTCTCTGTTCAGGCTTCTGACATAAGCTGGAATGAATCAGCTTTTATTTTTCCTCTCTCTCAGGCATTGCTTCAAATATTTGGTGAAGAAGATATTTCTCAGGCTGGGCAGGATCTACTTTGAGTTAATTTACCCTATACAATACTTTTGTGTGCAATATAATATGAAATTTAAAAAATAATTGCGATTTGATCTTCCTATGGGTGTCACATGGATTTAGGAGTAGTTAACCTTTACAAAATAAATAAGGCATTCTCAATGTTTTTCTTCCCTTTAGTAATGATAGAGTTCAAGAAAATTGCTCAGTTAGGTGATCCTCTTTGATGTAGATGGACCTAATGGTTTTAATTGAAAATACAAAGAAAGCACCAAAACATTTCTTTCATGGGTAGAGATAGAACCCATCCTTCAGTAGTGTGTAAGATTCAACTTTCGTTTTCCTCAGTTTTATGTTCTGTGACCTTATTATGTTCATTGGGTAAAAGTATGTCTATGGCTCTAAAGTTATCTCATTTTGCCAGTAATCAGGATTCTGTGGTTGCTATGGCATAGTAACCATTGTCAGTACCATGAATTTACCACTAATATATATTCTTTGTGTTATCCACTGTTTCCTATATTTTAATCATGATTTCACATCTAGAACATACATTATATCTATTTCTGAATTCCATTTTAATTGATCTAAATTTCTGAATTCCATTTCCAATTGCCTATTTTTGTGATTAATCTGTTGTTTCTATAATTTATCACTAAGTTAAATATAGAATTCTGTGGTTGAGAGAGTAACAGTTAAAGTTAGACCATCTCCTGTTATTTTTAGGGAAGTTGAAAGATGCAATCTAGTTTATATTTAAAGTTTAAAAAGAAGGTATTTCTATTTGAAGAAAAAATACCATTTGGAATAAATATTCTGAGAATATGACATAATATTCTAGAAGTTTCAGAAACTCTAAAAACCCTTCCATTATCTGATACCTGTTGAAAAAAATGGACCAATTTTTACATTGCATCTATTCAGGACTTTGCATTTCCCAGTTTTATCTTTTATATATATATATATTTTTTTTTAATTCATTTTTATTGTTAGACTTATTGGGGTGACATCTGTTAGCAAGGATTACATAGGTTTCGGGCATCTTATTGTACATATATATATTTTTTTAATTCATTTTTATTGTTAGACTTATTGGGCTGACTTGTACAAAAGTGTGACTAGTATCAAGTCTTACTTTAATTTGTGCCTATGTAGTTGAATTGAAATCTTGGAAATCAGAGGACGACTTTTGGAGTATATTACTTAAATCCTCACAGAAGCTAAAACTTCCTTATCTGAAAAATGTACTTGTGGCCACTGAGTTAATTCTAATCTTCGCTTGGTCTCTCTATGCCAGGCGCTTTTTTTTTTATTTGCATGTGTGTGTGTATCTGGGGGGTACTCCCTATTATTCTCATTGCTCACTCCTATTTTGTTTACCTTCGGCAACCATACTAATATAATTGATATGTTCTTTCAATTTATATATATTTTTTCAAATAGGTCAGCAAATCAACATAATGAATTTTCTTTTTACATTTTGGAATGCATTCTAAAAGACACAGAAATGTGTGAGAGTATAAAACCATAGAATTAAAAAATGATATTTAGAAAGTGGAAAGTAGAGTTATGAATGTTTAAAGATTCTATTAAAAGTTAAAATACAGTGAAATGTAAGAAGAAATGTAAAAAGTTGTTCAACTTATAAAGTCAAAAAGTACTGCCATAATGTAATATAAACAAATAGCCAGAGAAATAACAATTACAGAAGGAAACATTTTGTTTGCATAGTTGTGTGTTTTCTAACTTTTGATGACATAGATGATAGTAGAGAACAATTGGAGGGGTGGAAAGAGAGAGAGAGAGAGATCAAATATCTGCTGGGGGATTGACCCATTGGAGATATTTGAATGTGTATCTTGTTTAATGAGTAGAAAGCAATTTACATTTATGTTAATTGATGAAATATGAAGAGATTCTTATAAATCTAGTTATTGTGAACCCATAAATTCAGTACAAGAATATTGCTCTCCCACAGTGTGTTTGAAGAGTGTGTCTTCTCTTGGATATCCAGAGAAATTAAACTGCTTAAGCACATTTTTAAAACTATAGTTTGAACAAAGTCTGATAGACTTAATTATTGCCCTGCACCTTAAAGACTTCAATATGCTCATGCACATCATAAATCTTTAGAATGGAACACAGTATGTAGATTTGTTCTTATCAGAAAACCATTTTTTTTAAATGCGATACTCCATGGACTTAAGTGTTTATAGAGATCTGAAAAATACTAATATATTATTTATTAGTAACTTAGTTTATTATAGAAAAATTATGGAACCCATTACTAATCAGTACAGAAACAAATTTTTCAAACACAACAAACAAAAACAGAAAAAATATATTTTTAAAAATACATTTTACATTTTTTATTTTAGTTATCTGCTTATATTTAGCTTAATAAATCCATTTATAGTTTTTTTAATTAAACTCAGAGTTACATTTTATTTTTCTCATTTATCTTAGGGTAAGGTTATAATAAAATATAAATACACACACTTTAAATGTGAGCTGTATTGATAAAAGCATAATAAATTGCTGGATCTTTCTAATTCTAAATACTTCATTAACTTGTATGGTGGTCCTACCTACAAATATAATTAGAGCACCATTTTTCATGTTACAATATACAATTGAATACTCTTCAGTGATCTAGTTATTCGGTAAACAAAAAACAAAAAAACAACAAACAATAATTTCATTCTGTTTTATTTTTATTTCTGTTTTGTATCTGTATTCTGTTGTTCCACTAGCTGAAGCAATAACTAATGTTGACAGGGGCTAAGACAGCATGATTATAGACTTTCTCTCTACAGTAACCCTGTAAGTGTTAATCATTTCTTAGAAGACATCTGATACCTGAGTGACTCAAAGTTTTCCAAAAGAGGTGTTGTTATGTTCCTAGAAATTGCAGTTGCTGATGTTTCTTTACTTCTGACGTATTTTTAGAAACTTTATCCCCCAAAAATGTTTTTCAGCGTACTTTCCCAGGCACCAAGTCCTAAGACTTATCTTTAGAACGAGAAGGATTCAGGATTATCTGTCTTCAAGATAAACACATTCTAATTACATGAACTTTTGTTTAGTAACATTATTAAAAAGTTTATTTTTTTTAACTAGCCTTAACTATAAATAAGATCAACCACAAGGATGTTTGATGCTCTACTTTTTATGACACCAAATATTTCCTTTATATCTATAGAATTAGTTATTTAATTCAGTAAATGAATCAAGGAATCTATGTATCCATCTAGCTAATCTATATATGTTATGCTACTACCTATTTTTTGGGTGGGGGAGGTTCCCTGTTGGGAATAGAACCCAGGCCGCTACATTGAGAACACTGAAGCCTATCCACTGCACCACCAGGGAACCCCCCTACTACCTTTTTTTTTTTTGATAATTTAGTTTTACTCATGCTATGAGACCTACAGGGGCCTGAACTCTGAAACTTATAGAATAGGTTTTGATGCCCGAAGAGTGAATATTTTGACAACATGAGTTTGAATTACTTAGTCAAGTCAAAACTGTAACTTTTCATCAGAGAGAAAGCATTGTGGTTTTATGTTTTTAAATATAAAACAATTTAATTTAACAATTGAATATTTTACATTTAAAATCAACATCAGCTTGATGATTTACTGGAAGTTCATTAAAATAAAAAGTTTCTACCATTAACTAAAGTAATCCAATATTATAGCACAGATAAAGAAACTAAGGCCTCAAAAGGCTAAACTAATTTTTAATGTTCTATGTCTAATATCGAGTGCCATTTATATCCCAACTCTCTGTTAGAGCCAATGTCCCTTGATTTAACTAAAACAAATTCTGTAACATCTCAATTTCTATAATAAAATGAAATTTTATATTACACCTATCTTTACAGATCATTTTTCAAAACTCAATTTAATACCTGTTGCAATATAGATGTAATAAATAAATTTATAATAAAAATATGATATACTTCAATTTATAAATGCATAAAAATAAGGGAGAACACAAGGAAGTAATCCAATTTTTTTACTTATGCACAGAATCATCATGAATGTGACAGCTAGAAAGGCAGACAATACACTCAGGTGTGTTCTACTGAATACTCAAATACCAAGAGTAGTACTTTGTTGGATGATGTGACTTTTAAAATTGGCAATGAGTTCTTGATAATGTTCTAAACAAAATGAAATGAAGTCATCCCTCAATTTACATAAAAATTACATTTCTTCAAAAAATAGAAGTGTATAGTAAAGCTTCATAAAACAATACTTGTGTGTGTGTGTGTGTGTGTGTGTGAGTTAATTTCAAGACTCAGATGTGATAAATAAATTTCATATTTGTGACAGTCTTGTAGACATTTGAAACTTGGGTGAAGTCTCAGATCATTATACACCTTCCCTGTGCATTACAGGGGTTCCAGATTTTTGGTTCATGACCACTGAATTCCCTAGCCAACCCCTCCCACCCCCCTACCCACCCCTGCAATCAAGCAAAAACACCACCAAAAATTTCCAATACTTAAAGAAGGGAAGGAACAGCTTCCATGGAGAACCAGTAGTGAACGGGCTTGATTGACTAGAGACACAAGACATTGAAACAGTGGTCTTGCACTTGAGAGAAATAGTAGTTGTGAAGATAAAAATGGTGAGTTGTATTGTTCACATTTTATTATCTGTATGGTGTATACATGTTATTACAGAGTGATTACAATAACGTTCATATGATATTATGATAATAACAAACACAGTTACCTGATAAGAATAAATCAGAAGTGAAAGAAATCTGAAATGGGTGTTAGGTGAAATTATTTTAATTCCTGATTTTAGAGATAAGAGATATATGATCCTCAGCAATTAATTTAATTCTTTTGAATTGAAATTTCTGCATTTTGGTCTAGGTTTAATATTAATGTTCCAACTCTTACCTTTTATGATTCTACCATTGGTTGTGTCAAACTCAATTAGATTAGGCTCAGGACCCATATTTTAGCACATTAGTATGCATGATAAGATGATGCCACATTTTGGTTAATAACAATGTATTCATGTAGACAGTCTTAACAGCAAAATAGAATATACTGCTTTTCATGAAATGGTATGATTGGCAGAAATTAATAAGGTTAGGTTGAGGAGTTAGACAGCAAATTGAAACCTGGATTCTTAACATATATTTAATATACTTGGGGCATTTGAATCTTTCTGTGCCTTAGTTGTTGTTTTTTTCATTTTCTGTAAAATAGGACTAGTAGTTTATGCCTCATAAGAGTTAATGTAACTATTACATGCAACCTGGTACCTGACAGTAGTTAGCAACAAATGCTCAATCTTATAAAACTTCCATTGAAAAATGCAAATTAAGAAGTAAACCAAGTTTCAAATTTGTAACTACATTTACTACACACATATATATTTGTTTGAATATGAATTATATCAATTAGAATAAATCATAAATTGCCTCATTCCCTCTTCCATAAGAATACTAACATCTGAGTAAACAGAATTTTTCATACTTACATCTCCAAAGCAAGTAGCCCAAAGTCTGGTACATTGCTGCATTCAACAAATGTTTGCTGAAGTGAAGAGTAAATGGATAAATAAACCAAAAGAGAAATTATAAAATTTTTTTCCTGAAGAAAATGAAAAAGTGAATAGCTGAAAAAGAGAGACCATATTAAAGCTTAGCTATTTTGAGGGCCTCGGCCATTCAGGGTTATTTTCTGAAATTTATACAATTGACATTACTATTTGGTAAGATAAGAATGTTATTGTAGTAGGGCTAATGGTGTTTATTTCTAGCACAATTCTTTGATTTGAATCCACACACATTTCAGGGATGGTTCAGCTTGACTAGTCATGCCAATTAAAGTGTTACTGAAGCTGGACACTCTCAAAAGAGACGTGTTCATGGAGAAGGATAATGGTCAGTATCCAGGGCAACTAGTGTCTTCATCTGGAAAATGATGTCCCTTCAGAATGTGGTACTCATACTGATGGATTGATTTAATATTTCTTGGAAGCTCTCAATTCATTAGGGAACAAACGGAATTTTGAAAAGACCAGCAGTCACCTGTGCCAGGTGACCCGATGGCTAGATTTCTATCATTGTAGAAAGTGATGTACACACAGAGATGAAAAGAGCAGTAAGGAAAGAGGTAAGGAAAACCATTCTGCATGTATGTGCCCACATATACGTGTGCACATACACACACACACACACACACACACTCTTAAATTAGCTTTGCTTACAAAATTTTATGTTTAAATTCCAGAAATTCTGAATTCCCATACTGAACTTTTTCTCTGTATTCCCGATTCACTTTTTGTATTGTTCTCTAGCTGATATTAATGTATTTCTTAATAGTGTCACATGCACAAAACCCAGCATAAATTTAACTTTGAAAGAATATCTTGAATTTTCTTTGTGTGTGACTCTTGAAAACATTTAGAATTCCAGCAAACTGATTCAAATTAACTAGTTATTTTAACTATTTAAAAATGGCTATAAATAAATAACAACAGCGTAAATGTATTCCTGAGCACCCCAGTAGCCAGCATTAAGGGTGAACTGCTGAGTTATAAGGTACTTTGATTTAGTTGAAGAGAACAAAACTTTTTACCAGGAAAAATAGATGTTTTGATGGCCCTAATACTTAACAAGCTTGTTGACCCCATGGCCTGCGGGCCAGATGAGGCCCAGGATGGCTTTGAATGCAGCCCAACACAAATTTGTAAACTTTCTTAAAACATTATGAGATTTTTTTTGTGACCTTTATTTTAGCTCATCACCTATCATTAGTGTATTTTATGTGTGACCCAGGACAATTATTCTTTTTATAAGTGGCCCAGGGAAGCCAAAAGATGGGACATCTCTGACAAAGAAGACTATTATACCAAGATCTTTTATTTATATAAGCAGTTTTGAGAACATATAAAAACTAAGGAAAATTAAAACTATATAATTTCTTCTACCACATACTCCCAAATAAATTATCAGAAGAAATATGGTTAGCCATCAACATATAAAATGCATTCAAAATTTTTCAATTTGGTTATTGAATTATTAAAAGGACAAACTGATATTTAATAATAATGAAGTTAATAAGATACATGAGCTGAGTTATTGCATAATTATTAAAGGTCAATAAATAATAAAGAAAAATTGAGGGAAAGTGTAAATAATGTTAACTAAAGGTATATCTTACAGGGAAGTAAAACTGAATAGTTATACATCTGAGAGGAGAAACTGTCAAAAATAAGCAGTAGTGAAGACTCAGGCTAGTATTTCCACCACTATTAAAAAAGAAATGCTATGGCCATTAATGCAGCAGCTGCAAATTTGTGTAATAAGTAGTTTACTTGCTAAAATTACAAGTCCAGACTTGAAAGGATAAAGTACCCAGGTGTGTATTTTCAGGATTAGGACCTAGAGCTGAGCACAGTGAAGTAAAGGAGAATCACTTCCTGTGGTTTTATCGGCGACCTCAGAAAGCTGAGCCTTATCAACTGACCAGACTACTCCTGCAGCTGCTGAATGGTAGGGACATCAAAGCGCTTGTTAATTGAATGAAAAATAAATGTCCTAGAAAAAGGTTGCCTTGGGCAGGAAAAAAAGAGCATAAAGTAGGCTCTCAGTTAACAGGCACCCATGGGGATTGGTCGATGTTGGATAAATCTAAGCAAACTCTTCATTAACCAGAACTCAGTCCAAAAATTTTGTCAGTTGCTTGAGAGTGTTGGTTGCTTGAGTTCCAGTTAATTGAAAGTCTACTGTAATTGCTGTAATTTGTCGGTAACACATCAGAAGAGGTATAATTATTTCTTAATACCAAACACACATTAGAATCCCATGGGGACTTTTTTTTTTTTTTTTTTTTTTTTTGGTATTCTGATGCCAGAGCTCTACCCACAAACAATTTAAATCAGAATTCCTGAATGAAGCCTGGGTCTCAAGTTTAAAGTTTCCAGTTGATTTTTATGAATAGTCAAAATTGGGATTTACCATTATAAGCTACTACTAACATGAGGAGATTTTTAGCAAGGTGTAATTAAATATATACTAAATGAGTTTTGTTTTTTTTTTAAATCACACTTTGGGTCTCTCACACCTGATTTCTAGAGAGTTACCATAGAAATCATCATAATCTTGTTTTCATGGTGCCTAGCTCATTTTCCCCAAAATTCAGGCCTCTTATCATTGATATCAGTTGGTACACAGACACAGCATCAATTTAAATTTAATGATGTAGTTCTATTTGTAATGCTTTTTTGATCATCTGCTTTAGGAAGTAAGATTAAGTATATTGCTAATATGTAGTTAAGATCCCTGTGGCACACTCCATTACTGAGGAATGTGGGAGAGAGAGAACTCAGACTACAGTTTGGTAGGTAATAATATTTAATTATAATTTGATAGCATTGTTTTAGTGTCATTGTAGATATTTTTAGAATTGCATTCTATTTCTTCTGATACTGGATTTTCCTTTATGGTAATGAGTCAATTTGTCAAACAATTCAAAATAAATAATAAAAAAGTAAAAGTCTCATTCAGATAAGGACAAAAATATATGAAAACATTTATCTCGGTCCAGAGTTGTAAAAATAAAAATTAAAAAAGCCCAAGATGTGCAATCCCAGGAAGCCGTAGTAAGGTAAAAGGGAAATGGAATAAAAAGAAAGTAAAGAATATGTAAAGGGACATGCTTTACTGCTGCCAACTTCTTGGTATATAGAGCAGTGGATTGCTTCATCTCCTGAGACCATCTTCAGAGAGGCCATATAAACAGCTACATTTTAGGACAGTTTGTAGGCAAATAGTGTCAAGGAAAGGAGACATATATTTCTGCTGGCTCTTTACTCTTGGTGAGAAATTTGATCCATCGGTCATAAATTTTATTTCATCTTGTGGAGTACTCAGAGGTTCCAGGTACAGGCATGGAGCAAGGGCACTGTGAATATTCGTCACATCATCTGTAGCAAAAACTAAACCAAACAAACAAAAAACTAGTCTTGACTTCGAGAGCTAGGTATGGTCAAGAGGATCTGAGGTGTTATGTAAGGCATACAACGTTCAAGTGACTAAAGATTGGGAAATACAGCCTTAACACAGACTCCTCATTCAGAACCACGACATGACAAACTGCCTTTATTGTGACCCTCCAAAATTTACAAAGGTTTATAGCAATACTCCTGTGTATTTGAGCTTTTTAATAATAGCTGTCATTTAGTGGGTAGCTAACAGTTTTAGTCTGCATTTGACATAATTATCACCATAGCAGTTATTATTATTGTAATTTTAATTTGCCAGTGCTGCAAAACTAGCTAACTTGAGGTCAGAAATTATATCATATTCATAAAACACATACCTGAGTTCTTTCAGGTCCAGTATATAGTATTTCCAAAAATAAATGTCCTTGTATATTTGCTACCTTTTTCTTCCCAGTCTTGTCGTTAGGAAAGCATTAGCAATTTTTAGTGTGTTTTAAATGTCAATATTATTCTTAGACCTGAAGATATACTACACAGAGCTAAGATTGAGGAATGAATAATATTACATAATAAAGTGCTTCTCAAACTTTAAAATCTATTGAAATCAACTGAAGATCTTATTGAAATGAAGATTCTGATTTAGGTCTGACTTGGAAACAGAGATTCCTAGAAAGTGCCCATACTTTTAGTAGCATGTTTGTAAGTGATATTAATTACAGAATGTTTTACTGAATTATACATACCTCCAATATATAATACAAGTAAGTAAGTGAGATAGTCCACAAACATTATGTGGCAGAGTTGCTTGAACTAGATTAAATTTTTTGTATCCTGTAATCCTGGACATAATGACATTGGTATAGCAGAGTGGCAAGGATGACCATAGAGAAATGGAGAATAAGGTTTGACTGCAGGCATCCTTGAGTTATCAAATAGTCCCAGCTTTATGATGAGACAGATTTTAGTAAATAGTTTTATCTAACTTAAATTATTGAATGAAAAGAAGAAAGACTTAATTATCAATAATTGCCATAGAAGAATGTCATAGTAAAATATGTGACATTAATCTAGTGATAAAAAGTTTATTAGGGAGTTCCCTGATGGTGTAGTGGCTTAAGGCTTTGGTGCTGGTGCTGTCAGCGCTGAGGCCTGGGTTCGATTCCCAGCCAGGGAGCTACCTACATACCAAAAAGCAAAAAAAAAAAAAAAAAAAAAAATTATTTAAGTTTGAAGTAAAAAATATTAATAATTGATTTCAAAAAAGATCTTATAGGCTCCTTAGAATTACCATTTTGTTAAAATATTAAAGGACAGAAGTCAAGAATTATGAAAACATATATAACAAGTATATTATTACTTTGCTTATAGGAAAACAGAAAGAAGTAAAAAGAAAATGCTTGAATAAACAAACTGATCATCATTATAAAGGAGCAATATTTAAACTTGTTTACTTTTTAATTTATGGGAGCGAAAATAATAAATAAAAAAAGGTGAAAACTTTTATAATAATAATGTTACTTTGATTCAAATACCTAAAGCCATTTAGGAAATTATTCATAACCAGCTTCAATTCCAACTTTAGATCCTCTCCCTTTGTCTTCTTATATCAAACTCTAAAAAAAAGGAAATAAATAACAGTAATGGTGCAAGGTTCATGTCTGTAATGTAGCTCCTGGAGGCCTCACCCTGCTGATATACTGTTGTAATAAATTACAAAACTAGTATAGTCCTTTTGATTTCTTATTGCAATAGATCATGAGCGTGATGACTGACATAAACATGTGTCCCATAGACAGCTGGACTTCATGATGTTTTATTTGTTTTTCCTCATTTTCAAGTGCTTAGTTTAGAAAGTAAGAAGGAAAACAAATTGACAAATACAGAAAGATATTCCTGAAGCAGCCCTCTATACAGACGGTAGAAGTAATAGCTTTTAAATTGAGAAGTCCCTGTGCTCTTCTTGCATCTAGTCCTTCCCAAAGGATAGTTTTAGAAAGATTAAAAAAAATTAACTTATGTCAATTAGGTTTTGTGAATTCAAGATGTAGTTTTCTTTTTTACTTACATAAATACATAATGACAGACTTCATCTGCATTTTCTTATTCTTTTCTCTGTTAGGAGCTATCATAAACATTGAAATTACAGACATTTAAAATCAAAGTAATTACCTAATAGGCTCTTATACCCCTACTTTAAAAAGGAAAGCATTTACTCTGTCATGAATCCCATCATTTTTTAAAGATTTAAACTGAGGTATAAATTATCTTTTTCCTTTATTGTGGAAACTGTGCTTCATCCTGGCTGCTAGGAGCATTTCTGCAGTTGGGCCGGCAGGGGCTCATAATAATGTCTTTGGTCACCTGTTCTCTCTGTTCTTTACATACACCTGAAGAGCTGTGTAAAATGCATGGTATTATTCGATCTTTGTTCCTCATCAACATTTACTATTAGCACACTTTGTTTTATCAAGAACTGTGAGGGTTCTGAGATGTTACCCTACTTCTAGAGTTATATTCGTATATATATATATATGTAAATATATGAATATTGCAGAAACACAAGACATGGATTCAAGGAAAAGGGTTCTTCCTTGCCACTTAAAACTAGATTAAAAGCCTGAGTACCAGTGAAGAATGGGTCCTCCACATCTAGACCTGCAGCAAGACAATGTGAGCCAATGGAATCTTTCAAGTGAATGGCAGGTGACATCTTGAAGACAGAAATGGAGAATAATGGATTTTCTTCACTTATATATAAAAACAGAGACAGTTATCACCTTTTCTTCCCAACAGGAAATGGGGGGAAAAATAAAAAGTTTACTCCTTTGAGACTGGATGGAAAGGATTCTATATTTTCACCCTAACCTTTTGGAGTGTGTTTGTGTGTGTATGTGTGTGTGTGTGTGTGTGTTTTCAGGGTCCAAAGAAAATCTGAGTGTCTTCAGCTTTTAAGGCCAGAAATGTGTCCAAATTATGTGATTCATACCTTTTAACATTTTGAGATAATGGTCAAGTTTTCCTCCTACCTTGCAGTTTAATGTAAGGACTTGGCCAGGCTACCATTTGGGCCCCTTGGAGAGATAAATTCTATTACCCTTTAACATCAGAGATATTAACTACAAAATGGTACTGACCGTTTTCATGATGTATAGAGTACAATGTTTCTAGGGAAAGTGAAAACAAATATTCTCTAAATTGATATTGTATGCATTCGTTTGTCTCAGGAGGCTAAGGCTTTATGTATGGGCATTGGGAAATCCAAGGAAGTTTTCTTTTTCTCACAATTTAATATTACACAGTCTTCTTACCTACTTAAAAGAGATTCTTTTCATTTGTCTCTCTCTCTTCCATTCCTGTGTTTCTTTGTCTCCTTCTCCCCATAAAATTTTCTTTCTTTTTTTTTTTAATTTCAATTCTCTTGCCAAGGTACAACAGTGAACAAGACAGACAAAAAATCCCTGTCATTATGGGAAATTATATTTTGGGGGGAAGGCAGACATTAAGTAAGATGAATGCATAAATATACGCTAAGTTAGATCATGGTAAGTACTTAGGAAAAATCACCTTAGGGAAAAGAATTGGTATTTTTGAGAGCAGGAGGGGGGAAGAACTCACTGAGACAGTGACTGAAGTAAATACCTGAAGGAGTGGCAGAGCTGGCTAAGTGGGTATTTGGTGGAAGGGCATCCCTGGCAAAGGGACCTGCAGATGCAAAGGCCTTGCAGAGGGATCGTAACTGGTGAGCAGGAGGAGACAAGGATGGCTGGAGAGGAAAGGAAAAAAGTAAAATAGCTTATTTTTCTATTTAATACTCATTTCCCTTGTCAGTCTCACATAGTATCTCATATGGTACCATATTGACTGACCATCACTAACACAGTAATTGCATAACAACTGGTTAAATTCATCTTCTCTTACCTAAAGAGTTTTTTTTTTTTTTTTTTTTTTAGATTTAGATAGGAATAAAATTGAAGAAAACTGAGAATCTTGGCTTTGATAGAGTAGCCTTAGAAAAAAGAAAAATTTAAACCACATAATTAGGGTCTAGCAACTTGGGTTTTCTTCCATAAAATTTAGAACCTGAAATGTATTACTCTTTTTTACTGATCAAAATTATTTTGCTCATTGGTAATTTTCAAAGGCCAAATAAAAGATTGAAAATATTCATCATGAACAATCATGCTGGTATCATTCTCCATTCTTTATTATAAAGATTTGTCATTGCTTTTTCTTATTGTAGGGGAATATTCAAAATAATCCTTATAAAATAGATCACATTTATTTATTAAGATTTTAATATTTGATATTATTATATTCATCTGTATCATTATTTTTTTCTGCTAATACATGTAACAAATTTTGAAGGCTAAAAAGTGATTTAGATAAAAAAAATTTGAAAATAAGAAATTAAATGAATCAAGTAAATACATAGTGACTAAGCAAATCCCAAAATCTATATTGAGCAAAATTATATATGTCAAATTATGATGACAGATAAAGTATGTCATCACAGAAAATATGACATTACTGGCCTCATTACTTTAAGAGGCAGTAGTGTAAATATAAACTAATTGAAAAGGTTTATACAGACGGATCAATGCCAAAAGCATCTGATTTCTTACAATTTTGTTCTCTGCTCAGTTTTCAAAATTGGTATTTCAATAAAACTCTGTGTTTTCCAGTGGCAAATCTCTATTGATCACTGGCTGGGTGAGATGGAATGTGGAACTGAACCCATGTGGCAATAATTTTATTTGTATGTGACATCTTCTTTTTATTCAATACTAATTGCACTGGTATATTATTCAAAACAGAAAACTCTTTCCTTGAAAAAGAGAAATTCAATATGTTTAATTAAAGAATTAAAAAAGTTTAATTAAAGAAATGAATTCTTCTAAGTTAATAAATTAGAGAGGATATATAGACTAGAAGAAACAAACAAACATTAATAGAAAGAAACCTCCAAGAAAAGAGAGGCAGGATTCCATGTGTTTATTTTTGAAAGCAAAAGAATTAAGTAAGTAAACAGTATAATTGAAATTCAACTATTGAAGTAAATGTCTGCCTAAAAGTGAGCTGGGCTAAACCACTGTCAGTCCCTCCAGATATACACCACTTCCAGCTTGATTATATTATAATGAAAAACACTACATATAATTGAACTAGACAATTAGAGACAGTGTGACAGAAGTGTTAGCTAACTCTTCCTTGGAGAATTTTAGGGCAGGATGTGGGTAAGGTTTGTTTAGTGAAGAATGAATGACCTTAGAAGCTTATCTTATGATATAGATGGTGAAAAAAAATTGGTCTGAACATTTAACCTCAAGAATGACTGGATTGTTACAGTCTTGTACTGTGTTGGCACGGTTACATTTTATGAATCTGCAGGCATTGAAGTTTGAGTAACTACCTTCTAGAAATGAAATACATCCTTTTTCTGATAACATTGTTGGTTTGGCTTACATTACTGTAGCAATTATGTTATCTAGCTTCCTAATTTTTTTCTCTGCCTTAAATCTTCACAAAGAAAGTAATTTAAAAAAAAAAAGAATAGGAAAGACAGGTTAGGGAGTCAATGCATTCACTGCAAAAAATGACACTACAGTTTGTTTTGAGGAGCAAAGCACAGAGTCAGGAGTTGTCCCCCCAGAATCTGAGCTGGAGCTATTAGCACAAATGCTCAAGTGACCATAATCTTCAGCCCAGTAGTTTTTTAATCCTGGATGATAATACGATGAAGCATTTTCCTAGGTCATCTGAAGCATCAGAAATGTGGAGACTTAAAAGTGTACACATACTTTTGTTTTATCAGAGACTGCATTTCAAAAGACTAAGAGAACCAAGATCAAGTCTTGTTCATTCCTGTGATGTTTTACCTAATACTCCCTCCTGCTATGCTGAACCCACTCTTTGATTCTTTTTAGTCTTTTCCTTGGGCTAAAATTCTCTTCCTTTATTGTTTCTCTTCCTTTGTTCTTGATATTCACATAAAATAAAGTAACCAATTATGAAATACTTGGAACTAAAAATAAGGTGTACTGGACCATAAGAAGTGATGGCGTGGTTAACATAAATGCACGTAATCTACTGGAAAAGCATACCTTAACATGAATGAAAATACAAGATTGCACACTTGTGCATGCACACACACACACACACACACACACATTTATTTAAATTAGTCATGTCTATATGGACTACTCATGTCCGAGAGATTAGGAAGACATTATAAGGCCCCGTATACGCTTATAAAGGAGTTAATATTTGGTTTGGCTAATATAGCTGTTACAGTTAGAAGGGCTCTTAAAGATTTCCCAGACAAATCCTCTCATTTCAGAGATTCATAACTTGCAGGTAATTGTAGAGCTAGTACCCCTCCCTTTACTCCACAGAGTCTCTTATACTTAGTTTTAAACCTTTTTTATTTTATCACAGAATCAGCAATTTTCTGTTTTTGTTTTTGTTTTTTTTCATTTTCTGTGTTATGAAAACATCTCAGGGTTAAATATAGGACTTTTCCATCCAAGGGCTAGGTAAAAGATGAAGGTTAAGTGAGGACATATAACAATATGATAATTTGCATCAAGTATTTAAAGGAAGTTCTATTTCATTTATGTACAAGCTACTACCTAATTATTTCAATGAATGCTGAAAATTTCCCTTTTTATTATATATCTAAATGCCTCCAAATGTATTCATTGAGAAATATTGTTATTTAATGGATTTTTGCAATCACTTATAATTGACGTTAACATGTGGGTGATACTAAAACTACCAGCTAGTTATCCAAACTCAGCTAAAGAAAGAAATTTTAGTTTTCTAACATGAATGTCAAGAGGTGATTTATATACTGAATAGTTCAGAACATGCCCTTGAACAATTGTAACTGCTTATTTTTTGTCACCTTCCTGGCAGCTGCCAAATAGTAATGCTTAATGGTTCAACTTAACTAAAACAAATACTTGTAGAAATACATGATTTCTGTCTGATACAAGTGAGCTGATTATATTGCCTTCATTTACACAAAAGTTATTTATAATTCATTGACACTTTCCTATTACTAAGTTATATTCTTTTTTTTCTGAGCAAATGGAAAAAATAAAGCTTTATGCACGTGTTCATGGCATTAAAGCCATACTGAGAAAGGTGGTCAAAATGCTGCTATTAGGTCCTGGAAGTCACCAAAGAACATTTAAGTAACTAACCAAAATGCAAAGCACTTTGAGGATACATAATAGTGTTCCTTCTTCAAAGTGTGTCTCCAAAGATTTATTTTTAATATGAAGTTTATTATCTAGCTTAAAATACATGGCAAAATACACTAAAATAAAGAAATAATGACTTGTGGCAATGTTATATTACAGCTGAGCATGACATTTTATAGAATATTAGAATTTACTGTAGTCCCCTCCCCCATATCTGCGGTTTCACTGCCGTGGTTTCAGTTACCGGTGTCCAACCTTGCTCTGGAAATATTAAGTGCAAATTCCAGAAATAACAAATTCATATGTTTTAAATTATGTGGCATTCTGAGTAGTGTAATCACATCTCATGCTGTCCCACTTTGTCCTGCCCAGGATGTGATTCATCCCTTTGTCCAGAATCTCCACTACCTGCCTATTAGTCATTTAGTAGCCCTCTGGGTTATCAGATAGACTGAACACAAGTATCACAGTGTTTGTGTTAAAGCAGCGGTTCTCAACCTGTGAGTTGCGACCCCTTTGGGGGTCGAACGACCCTTTCACAGGGGTTGCCTAAGACCATCGGAAAACACCTATTTCCTATGGTCTTAGGAACCGAGACACGTCTCCAGGCGGCTCCGCCCACATGCAGATACGTCCATGTACGAGTACCCGGGGTGATGACATCATCGGCCAACCCCATCACATACACCTGGTACAAATACAGGTGTATGTGACAGGGTTGGTGCCATAATGTACTTCTGCGGACCAGTCACACATGTGTAGAGACCAGCTACTGTGTAGAAAGCAGCTACTGTGTTGAAAACAGCTACTCTGTTAAAAACAGCTACACCATGCTTCAAGGCAAAATTTCATTTATTTGTAATTAGAAATAAATATTTCACAATATATAATTATATATTGTTTTGTGATTAATCACTATGCTTTAATTATGTTCAGTTTGTAACAATGAAAATACATCCTGTGTGTCAGATATTTACTATATGATTCATAACAGCAGCAAAATTACAGTTATGAAGCAGCAACGAAAATAATTTTATGGGGGTCACCACAACATGAGGAACTATATTAAAGGGTCACAGCATTAGGAAGGTTGAGAACCACTGTGTTAAAGTAATTCTTAGTTTATTGTTATAACTATGTTATCATTAGTTATTGTTAATCTCTCACTATGCCTAATGTATAAATTAAACTATCATAAATATGTATGTGTAGGACAAAATAGAATATGAGGTTTGATACAATTTCAGGCATCCAATGGGGGTCTTGGAACTCATCAAACTGCAGAGAAGAGAGGACTGATGAGGATCCTTAATTATTTCTATTACTGGAAAGGTGATGCAAAGTGTCAGAATTTGACATGTATATTAACAGGTACAGATAATAAAGCAATGGGTTTTAAAAGAGCTGCAAAAATGAAAATCATTTTCTTTATCCCTACATTTTTCTTCTTTTCTATTCCAAAAGATCTCATTTAAAAGTCATAAGAGGCATTAGTAGTAAAGCTATTTAAAATGTGCAACTTATTATTTTCACTCTAATCTGTTCTTCGGCTAAATACTTCTAAATTTGCAAATTTGTTAGCTCAAATGTCTCTGAGTGGGAAATACCTGCTTGAAAAACGACAAGAGTGAGACCTTATCAATTGTGTGATCATTATGATAGCAGAAACTGTTTCTTAAGATGGCCTTCCAACAACACACTGGCTTGGAAGTAATTGATTTAGTACTTTCATACAGATTGTGTTGCCCTTTGTTTTCCTAAAGACCACTCTGCCAGGATTGAGAGATCTGCCCCTCGTCCTATACCCTTTCTTGTACCACGTGATCGTCATAAAATCTAAAAATTTCCAACTTGGATCAAAACAAGTACTCAGTAGATTCTATAATTTTTATTTAGATATTTAAACAAATATGAATCAAAGATATTTTCCTTCAATTAATAAAATTGAGATGATTAGTGCTTGTTCTTGTTTTAAAAGTCCTTAAAGAAACTGAAAAACCTTAAATCCTTGATCTTATGCAAAACACTCCATAATTTCTAGAGTCATCAACACTGAAAAATAATTCACCAAGTGAAGACATTAAGAATGGTCATCCTTTTTAACTTAAACGTTCTTTCTTTACCACTTTTATAAAATATGCATAATTTCACATGAAAATGTAATTTCTTTAAAAGTAAATATACTGTGGAATAATTATTATAAAACAAACTAAATAAATAAATAGATTTTTCCATATAGTGAGGCATCTTGTAAATTGGCATTATATATTCCTTTTTTATCCTTTTAGATTTCCTATATAAAAAAATAAAAATTTTCTAAGGGGAAAGGGGATATTACTGCTTTGCTATAGATATAAAATAAAAGGTTCCTAAATTCTTACTTTCAAGTATTTTATTATTACATAGCTTAATTTATGCTTTCGGGCACAGTAGTTCTTAAAATTTTATAATTCAGAAGAAAGTTATATATAAAATTATTTTCTTCTAAAACGTATTATATTAATTTTCATATAAATGATTATGATTGAATATCTATACACATACACATATTTATAGCCTGTACACATTAAAGAATTAGAAGAATATATCAGTAAGTTTTTTTATATTTTTCTGATTGCTTTTTTATCTCACTTAGAACCTGTAGTGAAAAAAATTTAAATTCCCCATAGTGCCTCAGTTTTTCCTCTGAAAAATGAAACCCTAAAATTCTAGAATAATGCTATCTTTTTATACTGCTGGTAAGTTACATCCATGGTCCTTGAATTCAGTAATTCATAAAATACACAACTATGTCTTTCATGATAACAATGTTTCTGAAACATTTACTCTGACTGGTTGTAAGTTACACTGAAAAGTTCCAATTTCGGTCTCTTATGCTGCACTGCTGCTTCCATGTGAAGTACTTCCTGTCATCTCGGTAGGCAACAGACTCCCAGAGTCTATTTGTTGGCTTGCTTTC
Source organism: Lyroderma lyra (assembly GCA_004026885.1). Taxonomy (NCBI): domain Eukaryota; kingdom Metazoa; phylum Chordata; class Mammalia; order Chiroptera; family Megadermatidae; genus Lyroderma; species Lyroderma lyra. The sequence continues at coordinate 13,265 of PVJL010005386.1, read as the reverse complement.
TTTCTATTTTTAATTAAAGCATCTACATAGAAATAATGCCTGTGATTCTGCATGTATTGATCTTTACATCTTCAAAAATTTTACTGTTTGAGAAAGAGCAATTGATGACTGGAAAAAAAAAGATCTCAATTTTTATGCTGTTGAGGTTGAGTGTTTTGGGTTCAGCAAGATCTCTTAGTAGCAAATATCAAAGTTTTCACTGACTTCTTTTCTCCTACCATGGAATCCAAATCATTGTACTGACTACATGAGATTCATATTTTTAGTGTTTGCTGTTTCAATACAATAGTATTGAAAATACACTTGATAAATATGTTCTGAAAAATCTTCTTGTACCATTTAGAAATGGAATTTATGTGATTTATTTGATCAAAATGGTATGAAATTCTAATAAAAATCCTCCCAGTCTAGGATGCTATTAAAGATTATTCATTGGTTACAAAGAAAATTTGTACAAAAATTCTGAATGATTTGGGTTCATTACAAATTGGTAAAATAGAAAATCTCAGTTCATGAAAATGAAAGGAGAGTTTATGTTGTAGTGTGATACTGTTTATCTTCTCAAAATTCCTATTACCCAAGTCCAATCATACTTTAAAACTGCTTATTATTTGAATAAAATATTCCTGTTACTGTTGTTTGGACTCTTGAGTCTCCAATATAAAAATGGAGAAGAAACCCCAGAAAAAATATCCAGACACATTTCATTAAGCTTATGATTTAGTACAAAGGAGGCAGCACAGATGGTTCTCCTTGGCTGCTTTTATAAACTGGAGAAAAAGTAGGCTAGCATGAAATGGCAGGCTTTTTAAAAATAAGTGGGGTTGTTGAAGTGGTGAGCTTTCTTTACTGGTTATTTGCCCAGGCAATGAAGTTCATACCTTCACTGGAGGGCACGATAGAGGACTGCTCATTGTGCCTCTCCAGGAAGGCATAGAGCTGTCAAACCTTGATCAACTGGGCATGCATAATAGTGGTTCCAACATCTATGGAAGTAAAGGGTAGAAAGGAGGTAATATTCAGCTATTTCTGCAGTGTGTGTGTGTGTGTGTGTGTGTGTGTGTGTGTGTGTGTTGTGTGTGTGTTTAAGGGGTGATAGGGTGGTGGCATTCTTGAAGTGAGCTTATCCTGCCTTTCTCCGGGATATCTGGCTTTCCTTCCATCCTTGCTCAAGTTTCAATGGAGTTTCCCTCTTTCAAAGAATACAGACTAAGTTAATTCTATATTACTGACTTTGACAAATTATTGATAGAACATCTCAAACAACTTTCTCTCTATTGGTTATCCTAGCAAACCCTTTCCTGAGAAAGCTTTATACTCTTATTATTACAGTAATGAAGAAGTATCAGAATGTTATTACTTTACCAAAACACAACAGGCCATATGCTTTTCCAATCCAATCCATTTATTTTTCTTTGTGTTTTGATAAATTATGAATGAAACATGTACTTCATTATTTAAAAGACATTTGCCCTGGATTCAAATATGACAGGTGTTCACAATAGCTTTAAAACTCCTCTAAATGTTTTGTTTTGAATGTGATTCCAGATATATTCAACAAAAAAATCAGTACTTTTAATATGAAAACATGATTGAAAGTCTTATAAAATGCTGGCATGATGAATCAACATTCTCATGAAATCTTTTTGATGAAAACATTAAATTTTCTGAGTAACACCCTGTTCTGTAAATTTGAACCAATAAAGTGACACTGCGTGACAGAGAATGGTTGCAACATTAAGAAGACACTAACTTGCTACCCAAAGTTGAGCTGTATAAATGTCAAGGTTGAGCTGTATAATTTTCAACTGTCAGAAATGTTTCATTTTAGATTAGTTTTTGCCTTCTAAAATAATATTTCATTATAAATTAAAAAATGATTATGACAGGTAAAAGAAAAACATAGTTATATAACTTGAACTTTATAAGCAATAGCTGAATAAAATAAAAAACGTCAAATTTTATCTTCTGTAATCCTTTACTATTAACAGTCTCTAAGACCATTCTACCCATTTCCTTGATAATTATCTTTTTTTGAGGGAGGAGGTAGTTCCCTGGCTGGGAATCGAACCCAGGCCACAACGTTGAGAGCACCAAAGCTTAGCCACTACACCACCAGGGAACTCCCTGGTAATTGTCTTCGGAGTCGTTATTAGTCTCCATCTGTTTTCTCCCAGCTCTAGGCCCACCTGGCAACCATCAAAATGTTCTCAGAATCTATGAGTTTGTTTCTGGGTTGTTTTGTTGTTATTGTTGTTGTTGTTCATTTATTTTGTCCTATAGATTTAATACATATGTAAAATTGTATGGCATTTGTCTTTCTTTTTTTGACTTCACTCAACACAATAACCTCTAGGTTCATCCATATTGTTCCAAATAGCAAGATTTTATTCCTTTTTTTTTTAATGACTGAGTAATGTTTCATTGTATATATATACCACCTCTTTATCCATTAATTCCTTGATGGATGCTCAGTTGCTTCCATATCTTGTCTATCAGTGACTAAGACTTGTGTGGTCTCTTTAAGAGTATCACCTGGGATTCATCTCATGCAGCCTCAATCTTCGCTAGTTTTCACAGCAAGGGATTGTGGGAACTCTTTCTTTTTGGCACTGAAACCTTGGGCTGGGGATCCTGGTGTAGGGCTGGGACAATTAGCTCCTCAGGAGGAACCTCTAGAGATGACAAATCCCTCCTAATTTTTAACCACCACTAGTGAGTGTGGGGACCCACCCATTTTGTGTTGCCACTCCTCCTCCCAGGCTTCATGTGGCTTCTTCTGTATGTCAACGTTACAGGACTTCTGTTCAGCTAGACTTCAGGTAATTCTCAATGATGGTTGTTCTGTCATTTAGTTGTATTTTGATGTGGTGTTGAGAGGAGGCAAGCACAGCATTTACCTACCCTGCCATCTTGACTGGAAATCTTTTAACATCTTTTGTTGATTTTTTAATTTGGGTTTTTTGCCTCTTTATGGAGTCCTAATTGCTTTTTGTTTTGTTTTTGTTTTTGTTTTTTCATTTATTTTGGATTCAAGTACCTTATCTAATAAATATGATGTGCACTTTTTCTCATAGTCTGTGTTATGTCTTTTTTGTTATTTAATGATGTTTTTAAAAGGAAAAGAGTGAATTTTGATGAAATTAAATTTATCAATTACTTTGTTTATGGTTCTTGCTTTTTGTGTTTATCTAAAAAAGAAGTGCCTGTCTCAAAGTCACAAAGCTTTTATTTTGTGCCCTTCCAGAAGTTTCATAATTTTAAGAAAAACTAATTCAGGCTTCATCATTAAGTATTATGTTAGCTAGTAGTTTGTTCATTAATATTTATCAATTTGAGAAAACATCCTTCCTTTTCTAATTTGCTGATTATCATGAATGGATGTTGATTTTTATCAAATGCTTTATCTACATCTATTGAAATGACATATGGTTTTTCTGCTTTATTTTTATATAGTGAATTACATATTAATTATTTTTTGAATATTAAAGCAAACTTGTGCATGAGAGTAACCATATTTGATTATCATGTATAATTATTTATATGTAAGGTTGCATTTGAATTACTAACTTTTTGTTCAAAATATTTTCATTGCTAGCATAAGAAATATTAGTTTCCAATTTTCTTTTCTTGTAGTATATGTGACATTTAAGAGTTAGGGTTGTTCAGTTTCATAAAATAAGTTTAAAAATGTTTCCTCCTCCTCTATTTTCCGAAAAAGTTTTTGTAGATGTTATTTCTTTCTTTACTATATGAAAGAATTCACTATTGAAACCATGTGGTCCTGAAGTTCTTTCTTTCTTTCTTCCTTACTTTCTTTCTTCCTCCCTTCTCTCTTCCCTTTCCCTCCCTTTTTTCTTTCCTTTCTTCCTTCTTTCCTTCCTTCCTTTCATCCTTCCTTTTTTCTTCCTTCCTGTATGCACACACTCTTATACATATATATTAATATATTAATAACTAACTTCATTTGTTCCAAAGACTACTCTTTCCATATGAATTACCTTTTCACTGTTGTCAAAAATTATGTAAGCATTATGATTAAGTTTCTGGGCTCCTTTCATTTTCATATAAATTTTAGAAGTTGTTTGAGATTTTCAGTAAGAACACATGCTGGTATTTTGATTGGAATTTCACTGTATTTATAGCCAGATTACTGGACAATTGATATTTTAATTATAATGAATCTTCTAATTGATAAATGTGATACAATATATCTTAAACTATTTAGGTCTTCTTTTATTCTCTCATTAATGTTTGTTAGTTTCAAGTACATGTCTTGTACATATTTTGGTGAATGTATTTTAAATGAGTAATATTTATTATTATTTAACTATTTTAGCTTCTAATTTTGGAATAATTTAGGCTTATGAGAACATTACAAAATATTGTAAACAGATTTCTTATATCCTTCAGGAATAAGAAACATAACCATGATTTAATTATAATTGATATAAAATTAATCTATAGATGTTTTTCAAATTTCTTTAATTTTACCAATGAAGTTCATTTTTTTCTGGGCCAGAGTTTAATCCTGGATTAAAATTAATTGTCATATTTTTAAATTAGCCTTAAAACTGATCTATTGGCTCAGTTTCTTATTATTTTTGTGAGTATTTATCTTGATACTTTTGAGGAGTATTAGCCTCTGGTGTTGTAAAATGTCCCTCAATTTGGGTATTTTGATATTTCTTCATGATTATATCATAGTTAAAATTTTTGAGAAACTACAGCAGTGATATTGTGCCCTTCTTAATGTATTATTTCAAGTGACCTTCTTAGTGTATTACATCAAGTGGTATATAATATTGATATTACATTATTGGTGATGTTACTTTGATCACTTGGTAAAAGTGACATGTGATTCAACTGCAAAGTTACTTTTTTTCCATTCTGAAAGTAATAAGTATTCTAATTGAAGGAGTCTTTAAATTTTAACATTTGTTTATGATTCTTGCCTGAAGCAATTATTTATTGTGGTATTGTCAAATGATAATTTCCCATTTTAATCAATTCCTTCTGCACTTATTAATTATAGATCTCCTATAAAAAAACTTCCTTTTGTGCTCCTCCCATTGATTATTGATTGATCGATTGATTAATGTCAGTATGAAATCATTGAAATATATTTCATTGTGTGCATTATAATATATTACTATTATTATTGGTTACTTAAATGACTTCATATATGTCCGTTGAAAGACCCTCAAGTGGACACCTGTGTCCTTTTGATATGGCCCATCACTTTTTAAACATGATTTTAATTTCTGGTCCCACAAGATATTCTAGGTTTGTCTTGTATTTTACCTGCCCCAGAGTATATAATATGTTTGTTGCTGTTATAATTTAAATGTATTTAATGTCTAAATTTTTCTTGCTAGTATATAGAAATACAATTGTTCTTTCTATTCTCTAGCCTTACTCAGCTCACTTATTAGTTCTAGTAACTTTCTACTTTGATTCCTTAGGATATTCCCACATACAAAGGCTGTCTGAAAAGTATCTATGTAATATAAAAAATAGAGGCATTTATGGCTGGATTTTTTTCTGGATAGCCCTCACATATAAGCCTTCCATCTACGTCTGTCTTTGGCTTGAAATCCAGATAAAGTACATATATCATAAATAACTGATGTATCTCCTTAATCTCTTCAATATACAGTACTCTTTTATCTTAATTGCTTTGAAATTTTTCTATTCTAAAAAAACAGGCGATAGATAGACAGACAGACAGATAGATAGATAGATAGATAGATAGATAGATAGATAGATGATAGATAGATACAGAGTTTCAAAGCCTGGTTTTATATATTGCATGCTATGACACTAACATCTTCAGCTGTCCTTGTATTACCTCTAGTTAGATCTACAAACCTATCAGACTCATGTATATAGTTTGTTTTACAAGACTAATACAGAAAGTTTTTTGTGTATTTTTATCAAAAAACATGAAATGAATTATTTTAATATTATAGCCAATATTTTTAGTTCTTTTAGAACAGAGATTGTGATTTACTCTTGTTATTTTTTAATAGAGGTAGCATGGTGTCGTGGTTAAGAGCATTGACTTTACAGCCTAAAATCAAATTATATCTCTACCAATTTCTTTTTTTTCTTTTCCTTTGTACATGAATTTATTGAAATTTGGTTTACATATTATACAGTTCACCCATTTATGGTGGCTTTTAATATGTTCATGGAATTGTATGCATACAATTATCATCATGATCTATTTTAGAATATTTTAATTACACAAAAAATAAACTTGCATCCCTTTACATCAATCTCCAAATACCCATTCCCCCAATTTGTCTATTCTGGATATTTTTTGTAAATAGAATCATACAAGATCTGGTTCTTTATGATTAGCTTCTTTCATTTGCATAATGTTTTCAAGGTTCATTAATGTTATCACATGCATCAATACTATATTTCCTTTTTATTGACAAAGGGTATTCAATTGTATAGACATATGAGATTTTATTCATCTTCCCATCAATCATTAATTGATGGACATTTGGATTGTTTCTACTTTTTGGCTGTTATGAATAGTGCTACAATGAACATTAATATGCAAATTCTAGTGTGGACATATATTTTCATTTCTTTATAGCAAGGAGTGGGGACTTATTTGCTGAATCACAGAAACTACATTTGAGCATTTGAAGAATTTTTAGGCCTGCTTTCTAAAGTGGCTTCATCGTAGCACATTATTCTCCAGTTGTATGTGAAGTTTCCATTTCTCCACATCCTGACAACAAATGTTTTTATTTGGATTGTATCTATAATCATTTGAATATGTGTAATTTAATATCTCATTGTTGTTTTAGTTTGCATTTTCCTGTTGGCTAACTACTTCATTTTTTCATTCAACAAATATTTGTTGAGTGCCTAATAGCTAGATGCTATTCTAGCACAGATGCTGTACTTAACATTCATCAGTGAAAAAAAAAACAGATAAAGATCACTATTCTCACAAAGCTAATGCTCTAGCTGGAGAAGACATAATAAGCAGTAAAAACTATGAAGTACAGAATAGCATGAGGGAATTAAGTGTGACATATATATATATGGTAGGGGACTCAAGATAAGACTCATTATAAAAGTAACATTTGAGACAGTTCTTACGGAGGTGAGTTTGTTGGCCAGGTTGATATTTTGGGGAAGAGTCTCTCAGGCATAGAGCACAGCCTGTGTGAAGACTTTACGTGTGCTCACAATCAGGAAAACATTGTGGCCAGAAATGTGCATGGAGAAGAATTATAGGTGATAATTCCAAAAGGGTAACAGGAGTCAAGTCGTGTAGGTCACTATAGACTAGAGGTTCCCAACGTTTTTGGCACCAGGGACCAGTTTCATGGAAGACAGTTTTTCCATTGACCCAGGGTAAGAAGGATGGTTTCAGAATGATTCAAGGCATTACATTTATTGTGCACTTATTTCTATTATTATTATTACTATTACATTTTAATATACAATGAAATAATCATACAATTCACTTGCCATCATGAAGTCTGCCACCAGATGCATCTTGATTGTCACTTGCCTTTCACTAATACACTTTTGCTTTGAGTCTGCAAGCAACTGATTTATTATGGTCTCTGTAGGGAGTTCCCTGGTGGTGTAGTGGCTAAGGCTTCCACACTGTCAACGCTGCAGCCTGGGTTCGATTCCCAGCCAGGGAACTACCCACATTAAAAAAAAACAACACAAAAAAACCCCAAAAACCATGCAGTATTATGGTCTCTGTGCAGTCAAACCTCCCTGCTAATTTTAATCTGTATTTGCAGCTATTTCCCAGTACAACAATCACCATCTCAGCCCCACATCAGGTTAGAATTTCATAAGGACAGAGCAATCTAGATCCCTCGCATGTGCAATTCACAGTAGGGTTCCCACTGCTGTGAAAATCTAATGCCACCATTGACAAGAGGCAGCGCTCAGGTGGTAATGTGAGTGATGCAAAGCAGTTGTAAATAAAGGTGAAGCTTCGCTCACGCACCTGCAGCTCATCTCCTGCTGGGTGGCCTGGTCCTAAAAGGCCATGTACTGGTACTGATCTATAGTTCAGGGTTTAGGGACCCCTGCTATAGACCATATCAAGCACTTTGGAGGATTTTGAATTTTACTTTATTTATTATAATAGCCTTTATTGAGTAAAATGAATTTGAAATTGAGATAAATTTCTAAAGCATGTATCTTCATTTTAAGAATTATAGGCAATCAGACTTAATGATTGCACAAGACATTTTGCAATTCTAAAATAAACACCATTTTTAAAAATGTCTTATCACCCAAGAAAGTGATAATCGTGTTTGCTTCTGAGGGAAAGAATGTGAGGTTGGAAATTTAGGTTGGGAAATAGTGTATACATAATTATTGTGATGCTTAAAAATAAGTTGAATTCATTTTGAATGTAAATTATACTCTACTGAAGTTGATTGAAAGCTATATGCATAGTAAGGAAGTTGTGTATATGAAAGTATATATAGTCATGTAAGCAGATCCTATAGTGATTTTTACTAAGCTTTTATATTTAAAAAAATCCAGTTTTTTATTGGGTTAATAATAATTTCAGGGTTACATGACCACATATTTATGACAATTAAAATAAATTCTAATAACTCACCTTGGCACCATTAAATATAGATTTTATAAATATTTCCATATTCATTAAAGTGACACTGGAAGTAAGCTATGGCCACTTGTATAAAATTTAATAAGTGTAAAACATCAATAATATAATAATATTATATACTATATTATGATTCAATCAGTGATTCTCAACCTTCCTAATGCGAAGACCCTTCAATACAATTCCTCAAGTTGTGGTGACCCCCAACCATAAAATTATTGGTACCTGCTCTCTACACATGTGTGACTGGTCCACATAGGTACATGTCCGCATAAATATGTGTTTTCCGATGGTCTTAGGGGACACCCATGAAAGGGTCGTTTGACCCCCAAAGGGGTCGTGACCCACAGGTTGAGAAACACTGTTATGTTCTATAATAATATAAATAAATAAAAATGCTTAACTGAGTATTTGGTTAGAACCACCAGTCACAAAGATTTTGTCATGTTCTCCTAGTAATATTTAACAAATCAAATGAGGTTTGTTTTTTTGTTTTCTTTGTTTTGGCTAGCAATAATGAGAATGTTCAAAACAATATAAGCAGCCCTCTCCTTATACACCCAACAAACAAAAATATCCGATTTCTAGAATTTTAAGTCTTGCAGCTGTTCAAAGTAACTCCTTCATTTGCAGTTCTGATATTGAAGTGACAGGAGTTTTCAGCACAACCAGCATCCATGTCATGACTTAATTAAAATCACTGTTTCTTAATTTTATCTCAAAGTTAATAAGTGGCATAATAGCCTTTGTAACCATTATTAGAACTTTTCAGATCACATGTAAGCAAAAATAAAATGAAACTCAAGGTATTACCAAAACAGACATTAAGCATAGGTTCAATGGTATAATCATTTCAGAAGTTGAAGAAGCACTAAATTTAAAAGTAGAAATCTATTCTAAAAGTTTGTTTTTAAATTGATTCTTTATGAGTTGCAACAATTTCAAAAATGGGACTAAGACTCAGAGTATTTAAGATTTTAAACCTATGTTTACACACCTATGCAAAAATAATTATAGCTAACATTCATTAGAAGCTAAATCTATAACCATGCCAAGTGTTTTATGAATATCATTATTAAACATTTTTCAAAATTCCATAATAAATATTCTGTTCTTTTTATTTTAATAATGTGGAAAGAGAGGCCTCAAGAAATGAAATAAAAAGCCCAGGTCATACAAGGAGAGGTGACAGACATTCTGACTCCAGACCCCGTGTTACTTGTCTAGGCTATACATTTTTTTAGGTATGGTAAATAAGTGGCCTGTCCCCTGACAGTTTTATTTACACTGAAAAACACATATTCATGCATACAAAGTATCATCCTTCTGTGCAGGCCAACTTTTTAACCTGTTACACTGTGGCATCTAAACTAAATAGTTGATTTTTGTCTGATGTTCAGTAATTCTCAGTTTGAAAAATTAAGACTGACATGACAACATGGCTCAGACATATGGGGGTGGTGATTTACTATATACTCCTTTGACTAGCTCTTCACTTTCCCTACTAAATATAAAAACAAAAAAACAAAAAACAGGAAAGTAATATTTAGACAATGATCTCTAGAGAGTAACAGCATTGAAATACTTATCAAAGGACTAATGTGATCCTAAGATTATGTTTGTAGCCCTTCGGTATAACACAAATGTTGGTAATATCAACATTTTATCTTTGTTTACATGAGCAAATTAAGTACAAAGCCGACTTTAAAGTTCATGTAAATGTACCTAAATAGAGGAAGAAGAAAAAATAAACCCGATACAGGAGGGAATGTTTTTTTAATGACTCATTTATTTACTGATTAGATCAATAAATAATCATTGAATTTTAAATATATTCTAGTCTAAGCCCTTGGGTTACAAAAATAAAATATGATTCTTGGTTTCAAATATTTCTGCCTTGCTGTAAAACTAGACAAAATATAAACTACTATGATATCCTTTGATGAGTGTCATAATGAATGTGTGTAAAAATTGTCTAGATATGCAGAGCAAGAAGATAATCACTTTGGGCAGCTGGGAAAGGACCCAAATAAAGGCACTCTTGAATTGGGTCTCACAATGAATGTTTTTAAAAGGAATTCAAAGCAGAAGAAACTTACTAAAAAATATATTTAGTGCTTTAAAATTTTATTGGTTATTAATATAAATCAGCTTATGAATCTCAAACTGTCTATATCTAAATCAGAATTTTGATAAGTTGGAGACAAAATTAACAATTATAATCATATATGAAGCCAGACAAAACATTAGAAACTTGCTCAAATTCCATTCGTGTCAATAACACTTCAGGAATATCACAGTTTATTTTTCTTCTCATAATTTCTCTGTGAAATACTAATAGTTTACAAGAGAATAGTTTACCCTTTCTCTCTCTCTTTTTTTTTTTTTTTGAAAAAGGAGTAAGCTGAGGCATTGACTTTTACTATCCCATTTTACAGATTAGGAGACTGAGTCCCAAAAAGCCAAAAAACATATCCTTATCTCAGGCATAGCCTCCAGGTCTTTTCTCCACTCTCTTCCACCTGCTCTCTTCCCCCAGGAGGCTCACTTGTGTGGTCCATTGGCTCCCTTGGCCTCTGATTTTTGGTTGATTTGGTCAATAGAGCGATCTAAAGGATAGACTGTAAAATTTAAATAATTCATTCTCTTACGTCCTCTGAAGGGTTCGCTTTGCCTTTCTAACAAAGGCTGGTAACGCCTTTCACACATTAGGAAGTCTTTTAGATGATTGCTGTGAATGTTCTTTTCAAATTTGGTTGGATACTAATTATAATTTAGAACTTTTATAGTTGTACAGATTCACTCAGGCAAGTTAAATATAGCTTTCTATTGTCAAATTAACTATTTCTCAGTTTTAAGTTGCTGATATACCATAAAACCATTTTCTCCAAGGCCAAAGCTACTGTAATTGTGTCTTTGAGATCTGTATGTTAACAGTTTATCATGCCTGGCCATGGCAGGGGCCATGTTGTCATTTCTCATAATGATCATTTATGATCTGGCAGTGAAGTAGTCAGCTGGTGTATTTGGAAAGTCTACCCTTTGCTTGGATTTTAAATTGTTTGGTTTTATTTTTAGCATCCGGGTGTTGGTAATATGATGTCTGGTTTAAAACTGAATAGTTTTGTATTCCTTGTTTAGTTCCAGTACTTTCACCAGTGAGGCATCAGTGAAGTTCCAAGATGGAAAAGGCATATGATTAGTGACTAAATTCTCTACACATAATTTCAATTCCATGTGGCATCACCAATTTAATTGTCTATTTACAAGGACACACATGAGATTAAGTGTCTGTGTCGAGAAATAAATTTTTAAATGAACATGAATTATTATTTTGAAACATGAAAATGTTGATAGGTTTAAGGTGAAAGTGCCTCAAAATTATCCCAGAATGGTGAATTACCATAATACACAATAGAGTTTAATTTATGATGCAAGGCTTCTACACTAAAAAAGACGCTGATTAGGCTTGCATGGTGCAGTATTTATGAACTTAAGATAAAAATGTTTTAGAATGAAAATGAGAAAGTGTGATTTGGTGGATTTCCCTTTTCTGTTCTCCAAGGAATTCTATCCAGTGAAATGAGATGTATAGGGGATCAGCTAAATTCTTAATGGAACTTACTGTATCCTTTAAAGCAATATGCATAACTATAGACTGATTATTTTGTTGCTTTTGTCCCCTTCCTCTATGTCAGTGAAAACAGAGAAGTGAACTACTGGGCTGCAAAAGCCTCATAACTCAAAAGCACACTTAAGCTATGGGTGGTGCTTGATCCCTCCTTAGTCTTGATGTAGAGAGCTGAACCAGGGAACAACCAGCTCCCTATAATCTGTGTGTGAATTTGAAAACTACAGGGAAATATAAGGAGCATTGAGCCTATACCTTTTGAGAGTAAGCACCATATGCACACTTAGGAGTATTAGAACCTATTTCAATTATTGTGTGGCGCTGGATGCAATGTAAGGAAAAAAAAATTAGTGCCAGAAAAATAGTATTATATTCTGTCCCCTTTCACCCTTCCACTTGCTGCTACTCAAACTTTTTTTAACAATTTTTCTCCTCTAGTCCCAACAACATACAATCAGAAATAGTAAACATCAGGAGAGACGAGCTGTCACCAAAAGTCCCATCAACTTACTTTTAGTAAATGCAAAAACATACACTATGATACCAAATAAAATAAGTGTATATTCTTTTTTTTTTATAAATTCATTTTTATTGTTAGACTTATTGGGGTGACATCTGTTAGCAAGGATTACATAGGTTTCAGGCATACAGTTCTACAGTGCATTGTCAACTTGTTGTATAATAAGTTCACCACCCAGTGTGAGTTCTCTTTCCATCACCTTATATTTAGCTTCCCCTCCCTCCTCTCCCACCCCTCCCCTTTCTCCCCTCCCTAACCCACTCGTTCCCAAATAACCATTGATCTATTGATTGTGTCCATGGGTTGTTTGTTTGTTTGTTCATTTCTTTTCTCTTTGTTGCTTTCAGTTTTATATTCCACATATGAGTGAAGTCATACAGTTCTTTGTTTTTTCTGTCTGGCTTATTTCACTAAGCATGATGATCTCCAGGTCCATCCATTTTGTTGCAAATGGCAATATTTCATCTTTTCTTACAGCTGAG